>VWZV01007364.1:6038-36572 GCA_013397155.1 Irena cyanogastra | reverse complement strand
ATTTCTTTACTATTTACTTTTACTATTATTTCCTTACTCTTTACTAATTACTATTTACATTGCGATAGTAATAGACATCTGAATAACAACAAAAATGGGATGAAGATTTTCAGGGACAACTAGGATTTTAACCCCAACTGGCATCTAACCCCCATGCAGCCCCTTGTTCACACATCCTTCAAATGGGATGGGGGTAGAATTGAAAGGGTAAAAAGGAAAGAAACTCATGTGTTCAGATAAAAACAATTTAATCAGAAAATCAAAAGTCACACATACAAGCAAAGCAAAACAAAGAATTCATTCCCCACTTCCCATGGGCAAGCAGATGTTCAGCCATTCCCAGGAAAGCAAGGCTCCATCATATATAACAGTGACTTGAGAATGCAAATACCATCACATTGGACATCTCCACCTTTCTCCCCCAGATTTATGTGCTGAGCATGATGCCATATGGTCTGGGATAACCCTTGGTTAAGTTGGGATCAGCTATCCTGTCTCTGTCCCCTCCCAATATCTTGTGCATCTGTATGTATGTATGTATGTAAGTCTTGCTCAGCAATAAGGAAAATATCTCAATATTATCAACACTGTGTTTAGCACGAATCCAAAATATGACCCACATAAGAGCTACTGTGAGGAAAATTAGTGCTAGCCTATCCCAAAGCAGCACAGACCTTGATCTTGCAAACTCAGCTAGAACTGTGATAGTCAGTAATGATACAGTTTCAGCTACTTCTTTGTGCAGTATTTTAAATTTTTTCTCACCTTCTTCTCCACATCAAGTAAATTAGGACTGCAGGTTGATACAGTCTGCAGCATAATTCAGTTTTCATTTGTATGACTTTCTAAGTGACAGGCCTTTAAAAATGATCTTGACAGCCAAGGAGTGAACAAAGTAACTGATGCATAATATTGTGTGTTATTGATGGACATATTCTCTTGACAGGTTGCAAGTATTTGGGAATAGCCAACAGAAAAAAAATAAGTAAGAAGCAGTCATTCTCTAATTTAAAGAACATTAAGCATTCCTTACAATAATGTTATAGGTTGTATATCTAAGCTCAAAGCTGACACTAAAAATAATGAGATTCTAGGTTCAGACTCTCAAACTCCAAGAGATTTTACAGACAAATAATTCTCAAAAAGATCTTCTCAGCAGCTGTGTAAGTAGTTGTTGTACATTATTCATCAGAACACTTAATGTTCTTTTAGAAATTTGATTCAAAAAATGTTTTAACTTCTATCATTTTATTCTCAGCCGTCAGAAAAGAAATTGTTATAGAGAGCCCTGAAAGCTTATAGAAGTTAATGGAAACCTCCTGCTGATTTCAGTGTCCTTTGGATCAACATGTAAGTGTTCTCTAGTCCTCTTACAATTATTTTCAATGGCTCTGAAGTAAGCAAAGGTACTACTGAGTTTTAGTGCCCAAGAAATTGAAGCAACCAAATTGAGTACAAACTGCTTAAAATACTGTTTTGATGCTAATCTGTGTGTCCAGACAGCAAACAATGTGAACTTTGTGCATCTCCAGTTTAAAAAAAAAAAAGAGTGTACAAAGAAGTGCAGAACTTCACAAAGGTCACTTCAGCCTGATATGGCAGGTTACATACCCCTGAACAATAACTCAAACTGAATCCTATTAGTTTTAATGACAGCACCACTGACACGTCCTATAGAACACAACTGACAGGAACAGCTTCAGAGTGGCTGGCCCATTGATCCAGTGACTTGGACATACTTTTTAACTTCTGTATTCTTTGATTTTTGCAAATTTTGAAAAATGTAACTGCATTTTTAAAAGTATTTACATTCTTGTAGCTATCAAAAATGCAACCTGGATTGTGTAAGCCATTTTGCAAAGTCAAGTCCAAACAATAGAAAGACATCTAACCCTGGTGTTTCCCTCCCCCTTACTAAAATATCTAAATAGCAGAAAACACAAATTTACTTTCATTAATTATCCGATAAAATCCTCAGACTGTTGAAGTAATTTTTTGCTTCTTTTTTTAAAGATTGTGAAGGACTGCTGCAACGCAATGTGATCCTTTTACCATTTCTGACCTGTGTTAGCAGGTAAACCTTCCACTGGACCAGGACCCTGAGGTTTGAGGCAGCTGAAATCTGCTCCTCTTCCTTCTGTTGAAAGAATTTTGCGCAGTCACACAGAATATACTTTCCTATCTCAGCAGGAAAAGCCCTGGGCAGCAGATGGGAAGCTGAGAAAAGATGGAATAAACCATTACAATTATTACTTTAGTTTAAATATGCCAAATTCAGCTATTAGCCAATGACAAAAATGAGCAATAACAGAGTGCAGAATTTTGCCCCTTATTGTTTCATATGTGGGTGGTCTATTCATCTTCACACCCAGCTATTTTGTAAGTAAGCTGGATTTTGGGCTGGGCTGCAGCTGCTGAAACAAACAGTGGGATTTGGTTTTGGAGGAAAAAAGTTAGTACTTCCAACAGCAGCTTTCAAACCACTTTCCCTGCCATGTGTTCACCAGCTCAGTCCTCTTTAACAAGAGGCAGTCAAGGAAGGATAAAACCCAACAAACTGTATTGATACATGTTATAATTGTGATAAGCTGTTTTTAAAAAAAAGTTAAATATCACACTGCATGTTGTATAGACTGCACACTGTTTTAACACTTTTGGATCTTCAGATAAGTTTGTATCCAGGAAACACATTTGTTTAGTCACAATTAGACACAAATTGTGTAAATAATTTCAAATAATCATATGTGCTAACTCTACCTCAAGCATATTTGAAAGCATTATTTGCTGCAAGTCTTACATTTTCTCCCTCCACCTTTTTGGGATAAGAGGATATTATTAATTTATATGCACCTTAATTTTGAGTGAGGATATTTGGCTTTCTAATATATGATACAATTTAGCCACTGAGGAAAATATCTTTGCCTCTAAAGAGCTGATTTCCCTCAGTTTACATTTTTTTTGTTTTCTGATGGTAAAAACAAAAGAATAGATGGTATCCAAAAGGCCTCATTAAAAATATTAATATTCTGATACCTAGTTGTATCTTTTGTAAACTCCATGCAGTGACTCTGCTTACCCTGTGTTAAGAAGGGCTCTATCTAGAGTAGCAGCCATTAAAAACTGTGAGGGAAAAATGGTTCATTATCTAATTAGATCCATATTTCATACCTATCAACATATATNAGAGCAGAGATCCAGAAATTCTACATGAAATGTTTCTGCTCCAGGGAAAACAATCTGGCTTCATCATGCTTAGTTGGAAAATGTTGTAACAACTTCCTTTTCTTTGAGGCAATTTCCATAATCCAGCTATCAGTTATTCAAAGAAAGAAACAGACATTATGCTACCATTGAAAACACTGCATGTTTACTAATCAGACTGAACTCTTTTAAACGAGCCCTTGCCTACATTTACATTTCCCTGTAGTGTCACACTACAGTAACACTGGAATCCCTGTAATTGCAGAAAACCATTTGTTTTCAGCTCCTTTTTCTTAAAAAGAATAAAAATATATAATTCATTGTAAGTTTTGTTATGATTAAATGCATTTCAGAAGATGAATCTCTCAACATGATCCTGCAAGATTAAATCATTTCCCTTTGCGTACCCAAATTTTCACATTAATTACATTACTGAGGTAGAAGCCTTATCATCATAGATCTTGGAAATCCCATTAGCTGATGTAGTTGACAAGTCAGGAGTATCTCAAAGTAGTTCAATGAATCTGTGAATGTCAGTGTTTCTTAAGAAAAGTACTGTCTGGATATCTGTGTTAGCAGAGAACAAACAGCAACAATGTCACTTGGGATAAAGCACACCAGTGCATCTTTACTAAGGTTAATGAATACAAAAGTATGCAGTAAATCCCACAGATCACTATAGATCAGCATAAGACTTGTTATAACTGAATGAATTTCTCTTGTTTAGTTGGATATTTTACATGGATGGCAAAAGCAGAAGCACATTCAGATTCAGTTATGCTGTGATTAATAAAAAGCCTTTCTTACATAAAATTTGCAAGAATTTGTGACCAATATAATTCACAAAGTGTCCTGAAGATTCCTTGACAGCAAACACACATTCCAGAGCTTTAAAACCTATCTTTCCTTGGTTACTAATCTCCTGCCTCTCACGATCATACCTGACACTGCTAAGCAGAACACATACTAACAGTAAAATAATTTTTCCCACTCCAAACAATTTCAGATTTAATTTCATACACTAGACCAGTTCTAAAAAGTTTAGGAAACAATCTGCATTTTAAAACAAAATATAGATTTTTTGTTATTAGAATCAAGTTGTCTGCTAGGCAATATGAGACAAAGCTATGCTCAAATTTCCTACAATAATCAAAATTTTTTGAAATGGAATTAATAGAAACGAAAATATATACCTGATTTATTTTATTAAAAACAAAGGAAATTCACTACAGACATACAATATTCTGTTAACCCCTCTCTTTCAAGATCATTGATGATACAGATCCTTGTGCTCTTGAGAAGAGATAAATAGAGAATATTTGTGGGCTCAGTGAGGTAACCATTTTTGATATGTACTGTGCAGCATAAGGAGTCATGTTACTCTCATTCTTCCATTCTCAAACAAGTAGGCAGTCACAAGTAACAGAAAAGAAGGATGTGAACAACCTGCCTGCAGACTGTATTTAGTTTGATTCTTGATGATGTATAAAGTTTCAAGTTCTAGCAGAGCCTACACTGAAGCCTATGCACTAAACAGTTGTTTGCATGGGCAATTTTCAAGTGTTCTTTAGTGACTTGCCTCATACCACCAAGTGGGAACTGATTCTCTACAGTCAAAATCCACATCAAAAATGTACACTTTTTCTTACTACTGTTAGTTTTAATGCTTCTTGCCAGGTCAAATCCTTCTTGTCTGGAAATAAAAAACAGCTACAAACTATGTCAAAGCCATTTCTACTGCGTTGCACAAGCATGCAACAATTTACAGGATTCAAAGGCCTTTTAGTGAAGAGTAACTCTCAAATTATCAATTAAGCCAGGCTTTTTTTTTCTATTACAAACCCTATGAGATAAATCCTAGGTTAAGCTTTAGAGCTGGATGCCCAATATGCTAGAACACTTTTGGGCTTGAGTCACCTCTTGAGTAAAGTGGGGAAATAACTAGTGGATGTAAATATAAGGGAGATCTGAAAAATGCTGAGCCAGAGACAGGCTTTAGAAAACAGAGACCTAATCAAGGTCAGACTATATCTCACCTCAGACCATGGAATAAGATGCTTTGAAGAATTTAAAGGTCATTGAGGTCCTCTGCTCTAAAGATAAGTATCTTGGCTACAGCTCTACCTCATCATTCATGTTTGAAAAATGTCTTCTCCTTAGTATGAGATTTATCAATCTGATCTTCTCTATTTCCTTCATAGAGGTTTTTCTTCTCATTGTTGTTTTTGTTGGTTTGTTTTGTTTTCTTTTTTCTTTTTTCTTTTTTCTTTTTTCTTTTTTTTTACAGTGAAAATAATTAAGAACATCCATCCTGGTTTTTTTTTGTGTTTATGGCCAAATATGTACCTATTGTTTCAGTCACTTAAATTCACAAAATGGCTAATGAACATTTTCATTGTTCCTTTCACATGCAAAATTCCACCCTGTGGGGTTATTTTGCTATCTTTCCTTCTATAATAAGAATGTATTATAGCTCGGGCCAAATTACCCTCAGGTCTGAAGAATCAAACAAATTATTTCATCATTTTATTCAAACCACAGTATTGTGGAGTTATATATATATATTCTTAAAAATTATATATCATCCTTCAAAAAGAACAATCAAATTGTGATTTCACTGAGGTGCCAGGTTTTATGCCCACTGTTCTGCACAAAATTCTGTATAGAGAAGATCCCGCTTAAAGAAGAAACTCTTGTTTTCTCCCCTCCATTTGATTTATTCTGTAAATATTGCTGAGTTGATATAGAATATGTTCTCAGAGTTTGGGCACAGTAGCTGTGTAGCAATTCAGAATAATCTTTTCTGGATTTCAGTAAGTGTTCATGTAAGTAACAATGGACATAATTAACATTCCTTGTAATATTGAGATATTGTCAGAACTTCTCTTTTCTGGATTAGACCACTAATTATTGTTCTTATAGAAAACTAAAAAAAAAAACAAAAACTCAAGAGTAATTAGAGGTGTCTTGTTTAAAATATTAGAAACTGACTGTTCCATAAAACTATTATTTTTTTTATTTTAAAAAATTTGAAAGGACAGTTAGAGAAGTATTTAGTCTGTATTTGGACAGCAAAGAAGTAAACTTGTTTTTCTGCAAGTTAAAGTGTTGAAAAACTTAACAGCTGTGCATTCACCCTAGCATCCATTATCTGACTGATGTGGAAGATTATATATGTTTTTCTTTTTGATTCAAAAGCCAGAGGGTGGTTGAATTATCGCAGGAAGTTTTCTGTATAGCATTTCAGAAACTCCATAGCAACTGTACTCAAGTCATGGCACCTGCACAACACGAAACTCTTCAGAGCTCTACTTTGGGTTCAAGGAAGATATCATATAAAGTCATGATGACATGCAGAGATTGTCAAAGGAAAATGTGTCCTTTATTAAAAAAAAGAAAAAGGTCTATACAGAAGTATCTTGCAAGCCTACCCCCATGGAAATGTTAAAACCATTCTTTTTCTGGAAATGACAATGAGCAGTGGCAATTTCTTTCATTATTTTCCCTGAACTGCAAGCATTGAAAAGTCTTATTCAGTATTATGTTATTAGAAAAGAGGTGACGTACTCTTGTACCCAACAGCATTTCCAAGAGATTCTTTTTTACTTTGTGAAAACTTATAAGTCTGTTACTGTTTTCCTCTAAGAAACAACAAAAATAATCTTGCTGACATATTTCTGCAGAACTTTGACATTTTGGCTACATTAACTATAATTTTCCTGACCAGCACTGGCTGCAACCACCAATTATTACAAGTGTAGTAAGCACGACTATTTACAATGTTTTACAGCAGCATATGTATTTAAGAGCAGTGTGGAGATATTTTTGTGCAAATTACTTCAGCTTTTTACTTCTTTTTCATTTTAAAAAGGGGACTAAAATTTCCTTTGCTCATTAAGATTATTTTTCCTGTTTTTCAATGTTGCTTTATCTGGAATGAGAAATTTTCCCACATACTCATTAAATCAAAAAGAAAGCAATTATTTTTAAATACAATGAAAAAAATTGTCTGAATAAGTGACATTCTCTTATAACTGTTCAAATTTCTCACGTGCAGTGGCATCATACTTTCATTAGTTCTCCAGTTTTTGGATTTTAAATGATGTGAAATATAAAAATTATACAGGAATAATAACAAAAATGACACAATTCAGGTCACCATTTTTCTTAACAAAGAAGTCAACAAAGTGAAATAGCTATTATGAAGAAAAAGGGCATAACAATTTTTAAACATACCACTCTTGTCAATGCTTTTAGATTTATGTTATCCGGGGTCCCAGCCAGGCACAAATCCAGTGGCAACATTCTGAACTGTAATATTTTCATAAAGCAGTCTTCTATATGACCTATGACGAGGGAGTATAGGGTGCATCAAATACATATGGCACACCTAAAATGTAGGCAAACTGTAAATACAAACAGATAAAAACAAAACCTCCCCTTCTCCCCTCTGTGATTTGACTAGGCTGGGTGAGCAGGGGAGCACAGCAGTGCTGGTCTCTGCATTTCTCATTTACTCCCTTGGGCAGTAGCCATGCAAGTGGCACCCCCAGAAGAGGCACTGAACCACCTTATTCATTGTCCACGTGACATAGCCCCCAGAACAGTGCCTACATTTAAGCAAACTCCACGCAGCTCATGAGGTATGGCTTGGTTATGTCAGTGTCAAGGCCCATGCAGATATTGGGGAAAAAAAACCAAAACAACAGAGAAATTACAGGCATTTATTTATTCAATGTCTATTTTTGGTCATGCTCTAACAACTGAAGACACTTCTTTAAAAAAAAAAGAATTTAATTTGGGGGCCAGTGAGTATGACTATAACTAGCATTAATACAAATAATTTTAATATTAATACAAATAATTTTTTCTTGAGTTCTCTGTGATGCTGTGGTACCTTTTTCTTCTCTTAAAAATTGAATGATTAATTTCTTTACTAAATGCAGGTTTCAGCTAAGCTTCACTGACAATGTACTAATATAAACTGTAAGAACTCAATACTATTACATAAAACAATGAGTGAACATGCTAATCTTTAATGAGATTTCTATGGTTTCCTCACTTCTTGATCTTCTTAGTACTCAGTTATTGTCAGTGCCCAATGCAGTTATTGGAAACATAAAGTTCATTAATTAGTTAGTTACAGCTCTTTTAATAATAACCTGGGTTGAAAACATCTACCATTTCAGACTTGGATCTTTACTTAATAGCTTCTTTCTACCAATGTATGAAAGAATCAGACAAACTATACATGAAGAAATAAGTGATATTTTATTAACACTCATTTGGAGCTGAAGAGCACTCCACTCTGTGCATAAGAAGCATTTCCAAAACTTGCTTTTCAAAGAATTTTAACCTTTACAAACTGATGTTATGTCAAACTCTGTCACTCCTGAAATTTTCTTTTCTTGCTCTGACAGATCTTACCTGCTTACCCAGAGCACTACTGAATTATAATCAGGAGATCTGAGAAAAAGAACTGCAGAAATGGTGTTTTCAAAGAAAAGGTGAAGCTAGGAACTTTGAGGTTTAATTTAATTGCTCAGAGTTAGAGCTTTTCCTAAACAATGTTACAAAGTCGTACACCACCAAGCAGTGATTCTTTCAGAAAATGAGAAAGTTTGGCATTACAGCACAGTTTAACACTTAGAAATGGAAATGTTTTCTTAGGAAAAGGCCCAATAACTCTATTTCTTGTTTAGCTTGTTCCAGACACAGAAGTGAGTGTTCTGCTGAATTCCAGTAATTTCTCTTCTCTATCACCTCTCCTTCAGTGCAATTCAGGTACTTTTTGGTTCTGATGTTATAAAGTGCTGAAAGGCCCCTCCAAATCAATCTGTTGTGAGAATTAAGCCATATATCTTTGCATCAAGGTTCACATATGAAAGAACATCAACCAGGTAGCAGAACTCTATATACTCTATTACTCTGTAATAGAGTACCTGAAGGTAAGGAACAAGTCCTGGTTTGTTTCGAAGTTCAGACTGGCGATAAATAATGGAAACACTTATGCCTTCACTGATTATAGCAGGAGATCTATTTACTGGATTCCCAAACAGAAGCCAACATGAAGAGGACTGCCACAGTAAACATTAACATTGTCACATAAAAAAGTGTTATCTGGAGATTTATCTTGCATGTACTTCATAAATAATGCATAATCCTTGGAACAGAATTATTGTCACATGCTTATATGTTTTCCAAAGGAAAGTATTGTCAAGTACTTCCACAAGAGACATAAAGCTTTTTAATATTTTAAAATCCAAAATATAGTTTCCTTAATCAATTACCTTCTTTTAGACCCTTGATGTCTTAACTGTGTAGTTATCTGCATTTCTTTATTGTGTTTTTAGAAATTGCTTTCTTTCACATCCACAAATGCCTCAGACTTAGCCAGGCCGAGTCTAATTCTTACCAAGTCTTCTTTTTAGGTATCTGAAATGTGCAGTTGCTTCACCTCTTCCATGGAATACATCCATGTCTGACAAAGTAGTAATATTTCTCTCTGAGAAGGATGGAAAAAGGAGGGCCCAGGATGCCCTGGGACTAGGGGATGGGCTGTCAGTGGGACTGTGCCAGCTGATGGGAAATGTGCAGGGGAAGTGGATCAGGGAGAAACAAAGTGGGTGTAAAAGGGGCCGGTGACATGAAAAACGTGGATTGTCCTCATGCCTGCCTGACAGAGCCCTGCACCTGGTAATGCAATCTGTTCTATCTTCTCAGTAACTATTTTCTCAGTTATCACTCTGCAAAACCTCGCTCTCCATCCAATATATGTGAGTGGCTGTGTCTTTTTGCTAGCTGGTACCACGCTGGACCAGTCAGGGAGTCGGAGACTCGTGGGATGAGCACGAAGCTCAGTGACACTGGCAGTGCAGTTGTAAAATTGTGTGTGTGCCCACACTGGTGAGCTTCTCTCTCTGTCAGCCCGAGAGGAGGGGAATTGGCTGCTTGTGGTTGTGCTAAAAGTGAGTCCAGTGGGTAGGTGCTGCTGAAAGCACTGCTGTGGCAGTCTGGGTGGCCTCCCATGTCAGTGTCCCCTGGCCAGTGTCTCTGGGTCATCAGCTCAGCTTTGCTAAGGGTTGACCCTGCAAAGGGGAGAGCGGCAACTGAACCCTCCAGCCTGGGTCTCCAAAAACCTGAGCAGGAGGGTCCTGAGCTGAGGCTGCAAGAGGAAATAACAACTCTTAAAGTCACACAGCAGAATTTTTTTTTTCTTTTCAGACTTTGTGGTGCCTGAAATGCCTATATTCTCCCAAGCAGAGGAAACCTAAGGAAAGGTAGGCTCTCTGGGCAATTAGATATCAAAATGTCGCCCGGAGATTAATGCTTGCAGAATTTGTTTTCTCTGTATTCTGAAAAAAGGTGTTAATTTTCAGATTGATCCTCTTTTATGTAAATGGAATTTTTCTTAAAACCCAAGAGGCTGCACTTTCTTGGCTCTTTTCCTACACTATGCCAATCATTAAAAGTAACATTTGTACAAAGAAGGTTTACTTGAAACTTTTTTTATTTGCCTTGAAATTAATTCAGATAATCTATTATAGGGATCGAGTTTTATGTGATGGTGCATTTCTCATAATTTAAGAAATTGTACTAAATGAGGAAAAGTAACTTAATTTTTGCTGTTTATCTAAGAGACAAGAAAAGTTTCATGTAGGCTTTTCACTCCTTTTCACCCTCTAAGCATTAAAATGTCACTCATCATAATTTATTCTGTGTTATTTTTAAAAATAAAATAAAATTTTAATTTAAACAATAAGAAATTTGACTTCATTCAAAAATTGATAATATTGATATTATGCTTTCATTAAAATTAAGATTCTGACAATGATTCACACCTCCTTTTACATTTGCATGTCATTTTGGGCATCTTTGGGAAGGTGACACTACACTGTGAGAAAAATTAATGTGATGACTTTTTAGCTCAGTTCAGTGCAGATCAGCTTTGTGTTTCCTCATGATTTGCCACCTCTTTTATATAAAGAAAGGTAGTAGAAAAAAATTACCATGGAAATAAAAGAATAATCAAGAGAGGCATACTTTTTGTAATTACAATAGAGAGATTCAAGGCAAAAATTATAATTTTCAGGTATTAAATAGATGACAGACATGACTTTGGTAATAAACTATATACAACCTTAAAGGTATACATCAATTAAAAATCTTAAAGAGATGCAAAAGACTTAGAGAGTAAAAACTGATATGGGTATTTAGGATGTGGTAGAAAATGAGCAAAACTCAAAAACATGAGGTGAAGACTGACAGATGAAAACCAGGAGTTCTTCAGAAGAATAGCTTTTGTACCCTGAGGCTTAAAAGAGGTTCTTAGCCCTGCAGGCTGCACTGCTTCTGGAGGCTTCTCCAGATATATTGTCCTGGTTGGTAAAACCTATGAACTTCTGTCTGGAACACCAAGCCCAGCTGGCCTCTGCGTGTGTTTGTGTGGGAGAAAGAGAAAAAGAGAGAGAGAAAGAAACAGTTTATATGAAAACAGTTTATATTATGTAAAAGCAAAAGGTAAAATGTACAATAACGTTGAAGGGAAATTACTGTTAATGGGGAACAAATATAAAAAAAAGATTGTAGAAGAGGGGAAGAATTTGAGGTTATTGCGGCTTTTGCAGACTTCTACCAAGCTTGTTTAGATTTGGAGCTGAAACTGCATTTTAGTTTCTGTTAGCCATCTGTCTTACCTTTTAAATTAATTTCAACTTTAAACTGTAAGGATTATTTCCATTTCTTTAGAAAAATAACATATTTTTATTGATTGCAATCTAGATCATTCTGAGATTAGTTTTCATTTATTGAAAAACATCCTTAAAAAGCTTTTGCAACCTACATGTTGGGAGAATATATGTTTAACTTCACAGACTTTGTTTCTAGACAGGAAAAAGACATCACACAGAGTTATGTGTGATTAACTGGATCATGTGCAAGATTAACTGGATCATTGCATTCAACAATTAGAAGTTATATGGTATTTGAACTACTCTTAAGCAGTAATTTTCATTAAATTTTATGATGAGTTTGTTAACATAAAATCAACACAAGATAAATAGCAAATATACTCTGTGAGTTTTCAATGAGAAATGATGAGGTGCTCTGTGCATGTATTAGGATAGTTCTAAGGAATATATTATGCATGTTGTAATATTCAGACATTCATAGAGTATCATATTCTTAATGAAAGCTGATTTAGAGGAGAAAATCTCTATATATATATGTTGCATTTATTTAGCAAAATTATTGAAGGTTTGACTGTGTGACTTGAAGCTTTATTATTCAAATAGAGGAGTATTTCTTATCTCTCCCACAAACTTGTGTGAAAAATGTTAAGAGAATAATAAGGCTATGAAGTTGAGAACACCAGAAAAAGGAATTTAAATAATTAAGCTACTTCTAGAAATATGGCATATGTTGCATTTCTTGTACCAACCTTTTTATGAACACAGTGATCAACTTGAGACCACAAACTGCTGAATGTCTTCAGCAAAATCAGTCAAGGGATTTATTAGTGTTCCAGTTTTATGTCTTAAGTACAAGTGACAGTGCACCAGAGGAGCAAGATGGATAAAATAGGTACATAATTATACCATGTAAAGTGTGTCAGTGTGTAAATGCTGTCACAAAAAAGGATCAAATTAAGTGTACATGTTTTTCAGAGCAGAGAATTAAAGAGATGAAAGCAGGATAGGGAAAAACCCAGCTTTTTCTCAGAGGTTTTAGAAGCAACACGATTTTATTAATTTCTGAAATGTGGAAGTTTGGGAAAATGAAAGGATAGATACGGTCTCGGTTTGAAAAGACAGATACAAATTACATTCTTAGCAGAATTTATGTCTTATTTTTACCTGTTTACTTTTCAATATTTTTGAAAATAAATACCAAAATTCCATAAAAACCAGTTGAACTAACTTCTAAAAAATCTCTCCAGATAGTTTTTGAAAATTATTGAGATTTCTTGAAAATAATTTGAATTTAGGAAAAAACAAAAAGCAAACACAAAAAATTCACAGAACATGTCTTTTTTTATTTTTAAAATTTAACATGATTAACAGTTGCCATGAAAAATATGGGCTTTTTAAACAGAATTTTCTTCCAAAAAATGGTGGGAATCACCATAGTTTCATTTGATATAAAAATCAAATGAAGTTTGCAGTTGTGAAATTATTTGAAGTAAGAAACTGCAAAGGAAATTGAACTTTAGGAGTACCCTTTGTCTAGATTTCAGTTCACACTTTAGTGATTGTTTCCTCAATTTAAAGACATCCATTTAAATGGCAAAGCCTTTTAAATCTCTATGAGAATGTGTCTATTACAAGTACAGGAATAACAGAAAGAGTTGCTCAGCAGCCTTTTTGAAGATTTCTTCAGTATTTCAGAAGGTGTTTATATCATTTATATACTCTAGCTCAGTAAGAAGACTGACTGGTTCCCAAAGCTGTTCTTAACAAACGACAACAGTGAAGTCTCTGAACTCTAACTCAGGGGTCTGATAACAAATTTTTTTTTACACAAATTAATTTGTGCACTTATGTCATTCATCTTTTAAAACCATATGCCCTCAAAGAACAAACATGACTTTATGAAAACAAACATTAAATTCTTAAATGTCTTGTGTCTTCATTGACTTCTTGCACCTTCCACATATCTACCCAAAATCATCCTAACTTCTTTGTCTGGGAAGTTCTATGATGGTCCTGAAAAATCGTTGTTGTTTCAAAGTGAATAACTTCCATAATCTTTTGTTTGTTCAAATTAGAACTAGAGCAGTGTGAATCTGAAAAGCTTGCTTATCTGTCCTTATAGTCACTTGCGATCTATCATGAAAATTCTGGGATAAAATAACAATTTAGTTTGTTTATTACAATATTCTGTAATCTTATTGAGATGACTTCTGATAAAATTAGTGTAAAAGTGATTTATTTTTCTTTTTATGTAGTTCATACAATACTATTTTGTTGTATTTTCATTTTTCTTGCTTCTGAGGACTTCTAACAACAAGCTTTGAACCTTTCACAGCTATGTTGATAAAAAATGGCTTTAGTAATTTGTAATTCTGCAGAATTTCTTGCTTGCAGGGAGAAGCAGTAAATACTGAATCTTTAGAACTTGCATGCTTTGAAGTTAAAGCTGTCAGTAAATCTTTGTGAAAGTAGTCAGGACTTCGGGTTTTCAATATATCAAGAATTGCCCAGCCAAGAAGCTAGGCAGCTCCAAAGGCATTTGACTCTCAGAAATCTATTTCTAACTTTGGAAAGTTAAAGTTGAACAGAGAGTTACTGCTAAGTCAATCATGTTCAGTTGTCTGTAAACCACAAATGACTTAATTCTCTGTTTCACTCAGAACAGATCACAAAATCTAACACCACACACTTCTCTCATTGGAGGACCATGGCACACCTTCATAAAATACAGTTTGAACTCCTGTAACATTTCCAAGCTTTCCTTTAGATCTGCAGAAAAGTCTCAGGGGCTGCAAGAACAATATGTTCAGACTAAAGCTTTGAACAGGGCAAATGTATGTGGAGTGCCCAGATTACACCACAGGTGGTATAAGCAGGAATGCAGTACACACTGTGAAAAAGAGAAAACAAATGGGCAAGGGCAGAGATACTTTGAAATTACTGGAGGGAAAAGAAAGAAAAATATTTTTATGAAATGCTTCAGAAATCTTCAAGCTCTGACCATCAGAGCACATACCCAAACAGCAGCTTCTTGACAAACTGTGATAAGCACAAAACCTCTATTTACTGTGTATTGAACCTACTCATATGAGATACTCACCTGCCAGTGTACAATGTGCAAGAAGGCAGAACAGAAATGAGTTCCAACAAAGAAAATCTTATGTTTAATTTTCTGTCAGGGGGATTCTGTAGTCTATTTATTTTCCTGTTTTAGCCTAGCAATAGCATCATGTACTACTGGGGGATTCCAAAAAATTTACTTTGATTAATATACAGTCAAGAAAAAGAACAGAGAGAAGTGTGCATTTCTCTCATTTGATAGGATTATAACAAAATCAGGTCCACTTGTTTATTTTCAGTATCACATTTTCAATATGGCTTTAATTTTATCACCTTAAGCTGAGCAAAGTACTTGATAAACAACAACAGAAAAGGCCCATTTTGTACTGAGAGGCAGAAAATGAAAAGTAAAAACTATTACATAAATTCATGAAAGAATAGATATAGCCAATGAAGTCCGATTGATTAAAAATGGGTTGCACTCAGTCTTCATGTAGCATGACTAGCACATAACATATCTAAGTACCTATATTTATTTATTTATTTATTCATTTACTTATTTATTTATAAAATAAGAGAAGAAAAAAGTTGCAAGAGGACAGAAGAAGAGATGTGGTGAGAAAGAAAAAGTCTTTGGAGATAGATATTTACCTCTGTATTAAAAAAAATAAAATCATTAAAATACTTTTTCATGCCTTCAGTGTCAGTGACCTGAGAAAAGCCAGCTAAAAATGAGAGAGAAATCAGCAAATTTGATAGACATCTGCTGAACAGCCTTGATCTTCCAGAATAACTTAGACATCTAATATTTTTAACAGCAACACCTTTAAATGATCCTAGAAAACTCAGGATGACTCACCATCTCCTTGGCAACTGCTTGAACAATTCCCAGTCTGTTTGCCTAAAGTATAACTCCTAAATGGCCTGAAGTATAGACCTAAATTAACAATTTATTCCTATTTGCAAACCTGAAGGTCAAGGAAAGACATGTATTTTTTATTATATATTTTTTTCATGCCATGTAATTTGATAACAGCTTACCATTAAAGCTGAGTGGAAATTTCAAAATCAAGTCCAAAGGAGAAGGGAGACATGAATCTATCCTCTTCCAGTGAGTGTGAAATTTTCTCCAAACTGTTGAAGAAATTAGCACCCTTAAAGAAACAGCACTCTGAAGCAGCAGTCATCTCATTTCCACTAACAGGAAAACAAAATCAATATCACTTCCTTGTTCTGAACCCTCAGAAACTTATATTTAGCATAACTCAACATTTTCGGGGATAATCTACCAGTGAATGTTTTAATAATGAGTTTTAATTTAATATTTAATATTTGATTTTATATCTAGGTTTTCTTGACTACCCATTGTAAAATTGCAATATAATCCCAAATGTGATGACAATAAATTTCCAGTGAAGAAATATAGTTATTTGCCTAATGAAAAATTGAAACAAAAATAAATCTGCTCAAATAATATAACTTACACATAATGACAATAAAAACTAAGAAAAAATTCCCTATTCAGTTCTAATGTCTACTATTAAAATATCCAACTGAGCTACTGGGTGTCATTTAACTGATTTTTAAAATATTAGATAAATTGCATAATTTTTCCTGCAAACTACCGTTTAAATGACAACTGAAATTGCAGGTCATTTTCCCAAATGTTATAAAGTTTTACATATAATTGTAACACCCTCTTCTGAAGTAATAAAGTTATTTTAAAAATTATTCTTTTAAAAAGACTTTTTAAAACCATGAAGTTAATGTTAAATCTGTTTCCAGTACTGCAATATGAGTTATCATAGGAGTGCTACATAATATAAGATGCTTTTACATTCTCAAAAACTTGAAGCTGTTTTTCTTTATTACATATTTGGTGGACCTGAGCAGAGTCCCAGCAGTTAGGGCATTTATTTGTCATGTGGGATGTTGAGAGTAAAGACCTTGTTCCAATTAGCATACAATTATTTATGCAAAGTGAATCGGATCTAGGAGGAGTAATATCTGAGCAGGAATAGCAAACACACTGGTATTTCTGGACATTGAAGAATGGTAGAACAAGAAACTCAATTATTTTCTTTCTTATCCCAAAATTATGAAAAAACTATTTACACGATTTTCAATTACATAAAAATCTTGAGATTTTTTTCCCCCCTGCTTTTTCTATGCTAACCCAAATTCTACCTGTGAGCTTACTAAATACACTAAGGTATGTTGTTATGAGAAGTTTTAGTTCCTAAAGTAACATACAGTATTATCCTTCGGAAAAAACCCCTTTATAACAGTTTCCAGGACAGTTTCCAGTTTCTGTAGACTGAGGTCTTCATTTTTTCAAACTTTCTATAATTTGTTTTATTGAAAAAATATTCAATAAAATGATACAAACTGCAAGCAAAACCAAGACAACAGTGGTTAATAGAATAGGGTGTGGCAAAGAAAAAGCTCATGTAAGACTCTGGAAGAGAAAAATTGATTACTGTGATGGATGACTATCCAAGCCATGACAGAGAACACAAAAATACTGGTTTGAAAATATATTTCTTGCAAGGGATGATTACAGTTTATATTATAGGTGGCTAGTTAATTAAGACAAGGAAAAAATTACCAATTAGTTCGATCAACCTTTCTTCTCAGATTCATAATCTTCTTTGGAGTAAAACTTAGGCTTCATAAATTATCAGCGCTGAAATACTTATTAAAATATGACATATATAATTATTTTGATGGTGTCAGAAACTGAAAGGAAGCTCTCTTAATACAACATTTACTTAATAAAATGTAAATTCCTACCAGCTGTTTCCTGTAGACTTCCATCAACATTCTAGACTGAAGAATACCTTTCCAAAAAGTAAATCAGAAAATATGAGTTAGGAGCCAATTTACTTCATTTATTTACACAGAGGCCCTAAAATAGAATGTCATATTCATGATGGACATCAGAATGAGTGAGATTTTGAGGGAGATGGCAGTTGTGCTATGTGAGAATAAGAAAACTCCTAAATCATTGACCTAGAAGCCATATTTCCTGACATCCTGTCTGGAACTATAAATTCAACTCTGTC
Organism: Irena cyanogastra; assembly: GCA_013397155.1. Taxonomy (NCBI): domain Eukaryota; kingdom Metazoa; phylum Chordata; class Aves; order Passeriformes; family Irenidae; genus Irena; species Irena cyanogastra. The sequence goes on along the minus strand of VWZV01007364.1, from coordinate 18,556 downwards.
TGACTAAAAAGAAGGAAGGCCCAAGCTTACCTCTGGTCAAGGTTTTTGCTTTGAGAGGTCTGAAAAGGAAATAATGTAAAAAGGAACAAACTCACTTACTTAGGGCCTATGTTATTTCATGCTATCTGTTTTAATACTTGGCCAATCATTCATTTATCTTTATTCCAAACTTCATGATAATGTTTGAGATTATAAAATGCCTGCAATGCACTTTAGAAATGTTCATTATATTCAGACTGCTTGTGTACAAAGAAGTTTGCTAATGCAGTAGATAAATAGTCAATACGGGGAAGAATTAATAGATCACTGATCAAGTTTTGTATGCATTTGCAGAAGAAATGCAAGCCCGTGTTCCCTTAATAAAGCATTAAGATGCTGATTTAAATAAGCATATACTGGGCTTCTTTGAGCATCACAAGTTATTGTGCTTAATTCATAAATACACAACTAAATTTTCCTAATCTATATTCTAAATTTAGGATAATAGATGCTACAGGAAGATATAGTCTGTCAAATAATTGAAAAATGAAATTAATGATGTTGAATACTATAGTCACCATTTGAGCTGTTTTTATCGGAAATTATATGTGAATAATTTTTAATTTCGGATTCAGACAGTTGTACAATGAGTTACTGGCAGAATTGGGACGAGAAGTTATGCAGCTTATCCTTTGTGAGAGGAATTTTCAAAGGATTTAAGGAAACTCTGCAGCCTCTAACTGCATAGGAGGCTTCTTTGGTGGAGGGATACAAGCTTAAGCCTGTATGATGTTGACTGGTTTCAAGAAGGTAAGTGCAGCAAGTAGTTTCAGTCTGATGAGTAGAAGATGAAAGTGAACAGCTGGAGAGTCTAAACCAGCATAACAAGGAATAACAATTTTTATTGTCTTTGTACGGAGAACGTAAGGAGTAATTAGTAATTACCTGTCCATTACGTATGAGGAAGTGCACGACAGAGGATGGAACTAAAGCCAGATTGACTATGTCCCAGTTTAGTGCATTACACCAGAGTAGTTCCTACAGCAACCCTTCAAAACAATTTTCTTCCTGAAAGTCTCTCTCATTTTATAAATAGAAATCATAATTTAGGCCAATAAATACTTTCTTATACCATTGAGTACTATTGAGCAGAGACATACCAAAGCCATTGAGGAAATAAATGTCACTACAAAGCAAAATACATAACATTTCTCAATTCCTAGTGCACTGTTCAGGCAACTTCAAAACTCCAACAGCTGCTGCTGCTAAAGCATCAATTAATGTTTTTCCAACTCAATCATCTGTTAAAAATATCCTTTAAAAAATGGATTTCTGTTTGAGTAGTATCAAGAATTGACATCTTCCAGAGAGACAGCATAGCAGGGGGAAGCTATCCAAGGGGAAGTGCACAGTCATGTTCCTGGGGCAGAACATCCCCGTTCACCAGTGCATGCCAGAGGTGGACCAGGATAAGCAGCTTTGCAGAAAATGTCCTGAGGTCCTGCTGGACACCAAGTTAGCTGTGAACCAGCAATTTGTCCTTGTAGCAAAGAAGACTAAAACTATCCCAAGATGCATTAGGAGGAGTGTTGTCAGCAGAATAAGGGAGTGATCCTTTCCCTTCATTCAGCATTGGTGAGATCTGGAGGACTGTGCCCAGTTCTGGGCTCCTCAGAACAAGAGACATGAGGACATACTGAAAAGAGTCCAGCCATGAAGGTCCACAGTGACTGACAAAATTGATAAAGAGGCTCAAACATCTATCATAGAAGAAAAGGCTGAGGATATTTAGCCTGTATAAATGAAGACTCAAAGGGGTAACTCGTCATAGTATAAAAATATCTGAAGGGAAAATGAAATGACAGTTAGATTTTTTCAGTGGTGTCCAGGAACAGAACAAGCAAGATGAGCAGACTGAAACACAGGACATTCCATCTGAACATCAGGGAACACTTTTTCCTGTGAGGGTGGCTGAGAACCAGTACAAGTTGCCCTGGGAGACTGTGGGATATCCTTTGTTAGAGATATTTAGAAGCTACCTGGACACAGAAGTCCTGGGCAGCCTGCTGTATGTAGCCCTACAGGAGCAGGCACACTGGACCAGATGACTTCCAGAGGTCTCTTTCAACCTAAACCAATCTGTCATTCTGTGTTTCAGGTAAACTTACAGCTTTTACTATGACTAAGGTGAAAAACACAAAAAACATATCAAAGTCCTATATTTTATTAACATGCTAACACAGTTTACAGCAATAAATAGAAATATGAACATTTGTAATCAAATCTACTCCTCAAAACCAGAGGAAAACTAGGCTGGATCCTCACCATTTATTTGTGGTTGTGAAGGATGCTGGAAGAGAAACAGTTTTTTTATATTTTTTATATTTTCCAAGATGCTATGGAACTAAAATTTTATATAAACCCAAGAGAGTGATATAGTGATACAGAAGGTCATGCTGACACTTCTACCAGCAGGTTTACTACTACTGTAATCAGCACTAATCAGAAATAATCTGTGGAGGAGTCTTGCTATGATAAAGCAGTCTCCATTTTTTAGGTTCAGGTCTCCCTTATCTGGGAAGAGTTCTGTGCTCAGTTGGGATCATATTTACTTCAGACACTTAGGTAATAAATTGGCTTCAGACCCCTGCATATATAGAAACTGCACCTCAAATATTCTTTAAAATAAATTCATAACTATTTCCTAGCTTCCTCTATTCTTTGTCCAGATATTAGATGACAGAAATTCATTGACTGGTCTAAGGATCCATTTTTGTCTTTCTAAATTTGTGTGAGGTAACCTGTAGTATCCTGTTCCTCGTAATGGTTTTCAGGAATTATCAACCTTACCTGAGACTTCAGGTGGCTATTTATTTGCCTATCAGGAAATATCTTTGTTCATTTAATCTGGAAGCAGATTTTATCACCATAAGTACAGGAACAACATCTAAAATAAGCTGTGAACATTGCTTTCAATCTGATAGTCTCTTACTGCTACTTTCCTCTGCATGTAAGGTTTTTTGTGTGGAAAAAGGCCAATGGAAGAAGATATGAATGTTAATATGTTTTGAATGTATACACAGGTGCAACTAACTGTAATATTGAAAATGGTTTTAATCAACCTGAAAAAAGGCAAGGACATATGCCAAATCCAGCTGGTTCAGAGTGCTATATGTACAACTGCTATAGAGAAGAGAAAGGACGGCAGACAACATTCATGGTACCAACTGGGGGCTTACTACTCTCTTTAAAAAACATTTTGAAAGCAAATTTAGCTTGGTGAAAGACATAAGAAGAATGAAGAAGTCTATAATGAAGAAATCATATCCTGTCTCTGATCAAAGTATGTGCTGTACAGATAGAACATAGCCCTTTATGAAAATCACATAATTTAAGGAAGCATGACTGCCACAAGAAGAATAGATTGCTTTACTGCATGTCAGCTCATCTTTAAAGAGAATACCTCATTAGAAAAATAAGTAAAGTTTAAACTTTTTGTTTCTCATCGCCATATTCACGGTCATATCTGTTAAGAGACATGGAACACTTTTACTATTTTTCACTCATCCCAATGCTTCAAATCATAGTTGCATATGAAAAAACTGTTTTGTAATCCACTGTGGTCATTGAAAACACAAGTTCTAAATAAGGAGTTTAATGTACTGCAAAGGAAGAAGCCTATACTCAGATAAAGTTGGAACTCTACATGTGAAAGGCCTCTTTGGGGGCTCCCTGAGTTGGGAGACCCCTAATAAAAGTTCTGTGCTAGAATTGAGAGATGAATGGGATCTTTTTCCGTTTGCAGCTTGCTGTTTATTTCTTATCTTATTGAAAACTCTCTATGCCCACCTGCACCAGGCTTAGCACAGTGAGAAACACAGTGAAAAAGGTCACAAGATGTACAGTTTCAAGGTCTTTTAAAGCTATTTTGTCCAATTAAGTCTTAAAATGTACTTTATTTCTACTTTTCTACCAATAACTAACTGTCTAACATGCAATACCTGCATTGTGACTCTCCCTAACCAATCACCTTGTGTCACTAACACTGCAGAAAATGGAGTAGATGAAGAAGGAGAAAGGACAACACCCAAAATCCTCCATCTAACCCCATACTAAAAACCCAAAAGTCTAAGTTTTTCACCCTGTGAAAAATTATACTACCATCTACCTTACACACTCACAGATTCCACTTCATCACAAAGTCTTGGAAGTCCTCTCCATGGATGAAGGTTAAAGGCATTGCTTTCCTGAGAACCAGGGCTTATCAGAATAGATAGAGAAACATTCCCTGTGCCCTGGGTTCCAACATCTATATGCCTCTTTTAGAGGGTATTTTTCAGGTTTCCAGTCATATAGGAAGGACATCACTTTAGGTTAAGCAACTTTCTATTTTTCCACTTGTGCTCTGTGGACTAACATAGAAGTAAATCTGGCATACTAGCAAATAGGAAAGAAAAGCAGGAAATCCTCTGATGTTATTATCCCTGCATGTACAAAGCCGACTGTGAAAACCACAAATCACTTAAAATTCATTGCTCACTGAGCGCCTCAGAGAGATGTGATCCTGGCCTTATAAATGCTGTCCTTACAGCTTTGTGTGCCAAATTCCTAAGCTATCCATATAATGAATGTGAGAGGAAGGGATAGAGTCACACTAAAAAACAGCTTTTCTCTGTTAGACAAGAATAGTTTCCTCCTCACTATACCACACAGGTGATTTTATTAATGTAATCCATAAGAAGTATTTATACTTTCTGATGAATGTCTGAACTACTGCATTGCTGAAACCTTGACTTTCTTTGTCATTTGCTGTTTGTAGTTATAGGGCAGATATTTTCTCACGGACATGCAATGGTAGCAGCTGCCACATATTTTTTCATCATTGTGAATTATATATAATAACTTACACAGAATTAAAATCACTAGTTATTACTGCCGAACATATGTGCCCATTTCAAGGTCCCTTATCACAGTACAAAAGACAACAGAGCAGTGGAGTAGTAGCAGGATCACTATCCTTTGCATAAAATGCACATGAGTTTTCAGTTGAGTTCTTTTAAAATTCATGCATATTTTGACCCTGAACCACGGAATCATTAAAAATGAAAATCTTAAAAGCACGAGTCAGCTTATCCTAACAGTGAACATTTTTTTTTATTGGAAGCAGCCGTAAGAGAAGACTAAGCTGTTTGTCTCTCTGATCCCTGCTGTTTTATGATTTTTACTAATACAGAAAAAAATCAGACAATTGCTCTAATTGTGTGACTAGTAACCACAGTGCAGTTCCTTTGGATAAAACCTCCTCATTGCATTCTAGTCAGTATTTAACAAAAGCAAAGATCGCAACTAATGGCTGCATAGTCACACATCTCTTTGTTTTAAAGTGATTCTCCCTGAATACAAACAGCCTTTAATTTTCACCTCTAGATACAATTTAAAATCTCTCTCTTAGACCTTTCAAAATAAGGTACTTTGGTAGTTTACAAAACTAATCAGTATAAGAATCATCTGTATTTATGCAGCATTCTTAATTTCAGTGTGCCCAAGTGTTGAAGAATATTCCATGTATTTTGTAAAACACTTGTAAAGAATGTGATTTCTGGGTCAAACTTGCCTGTGCAGCTACTCAGCTCCTAGGAGTACATTCATCTTCACAAGCTGTGCAATCACAGAAGCTGCCTGTAATTGGAGAGGCTGTGTCTAACTCACAGGAACAGAAGCCACTTCTAGGCAGCCTCGGTACTTGATATTAACTAAGAAAAAATAAGAAATAAAACCAAAACCACAAAGCAGTGCATCATTTTAATTTCCCCTGATTCTTAGAGATAGCCCAAGTCTCCCTATATTCCTGTCAAAAATTTGGGGGAGAATTTTAGAAAGCATTAGTAGAATAAAGTATTCAGTTCAGAAATTATTTGTGTAAGCTACTTTTCCCACCTTAACCTTACTGAAATGTACTTAATACAAACAGCATAAGAAAATCAGACTTGTGTACAAGGAAAACAGAAAAAAGTATTAGGCTCTCCTTCTTATTTCATGTCACCTGTTTTCAGCATCCTTCTAGTTGTCCTTTTTTTTGTTCATGCAGTATTGATGCAGTATTTCTTATTGGCCTATTCAACAAGTGAATCCTGAATCTGCAAAAATATCTGAACATGTAATTAATTTTCTTATGTATGAAATCAGATTTATACATGAATATTTGCTACACTGGTAGTAATCTTAAATGAAATGTAAGAAGAATGAAAAGCAGAGGTTTTGGAAAATTTTAAGTTCATCAAGTGAACAGATGAGATGAAAATACTTTACTTCTATGGGCAGGAAAAAACTTTGCCTGTCATATTTAGCAGTTTCAATTTTCCAGATCAGACTGGTAAAGCAAATAAGCTGTGCACTCTTACTGTATATCTTTGTGCTTCTTTAGTTCTTACAGGTTGTGTTAATATCATGTACATAGGATGGGTGCAAACAGTTTAGGGAAAAGACCTATGCTTGCTGATGACGCTTGAAGAGAAGTGAAAAGAAATCTTTTAATGTATTTTATAATATGTAACATATTACACATTACATATTTTATATATACGATGTATCTTATAGATTCATAAAATAATAAAATCATATAGGTTGAAAAATACCTGTATGATCAAGTCCAGCTGCAAATGTAATCCTGCCAAGTCCACCACTATATCACATCATGCCTTTTAAATCTCTCCAGCGGGTGTGACTCTACCACTTCCCTGGGAAGACTGTTCCAATGCCTGACAGTCCTTTCAAGGAAGACATTTTTTCCTGATATTCAATCTAATCCTCCCCACAGGACTTTTCCTCTTGTCCTATCACTTGTTACTTGGGAGGAGAGAGCAACTCCCACCTGACTACAACCTTCTTTCAGTCAGTTGTAGAGTGGAAAGGTCTCACCTCAGCTTCCTTTTCTCCAGGCTGCACAAGCCCAGCTCCCTCAGCCACTTCTCATAAGCCAGGCACTGGCCTTCTTGGCCACCTGAGCACATGCTGGCTCCCGTTCAGCCAGTGGTTGACCAGCACCCCCAAGTCCTTTTCTGCTGGGCAGCTTTCAAGCCACTCTGCTCCAAGTCTATCAAGATATCTTGATTTCTCAAATCTAAAGTTTGTTTCAGCCCTATGGAAATTGGAAATAACAGGGTATACTTAACTCCATAAGCAACTTCCAGTCCTACAGAGCGTATTCAATCACAGAGCAGTTGGAAAGCATTTCTTCTGGCAGTGTAGACTAAAGACTCAAGCGGCAAGTGTCAAGTGCCAATGAACAAAAGTAAAAGCAGCAGTACAACAGCCCAGAGCAGTGATTCTGCTTCTGGATGAACTCCAAGTGCTTTGCTGTGTGGAGCATCAGAAATGTTTTTCAAACCAGACTTGCCTTCATGCTGTGGGAAATGCTTTACATTTACATTCCTTGAAATTAGAGCCATTAACTTCTCAAAAGTTTTAATACTTTCTCTACCCTCTCTGTTAATTATCAGGGTTTTGTTCTTCCTCACACACCCACATGATCTTTCCCTGTGATCCTACAATGAATTCATCATGTTGACATTTTGACAGTTCACTTATTTCCAAGCAGTAGACTACTATGTCATAAACATCGTGTTTTGATTTTGCTGAAGAATAAAGAATAACACTAAAGTGGAAAGAGAAAGAACATTTTTATTCAAAAGCAAATGTCAACAATGGTGACAGAGGGAAAATAAAACATTTCTGGCACAGAAAATTACTCAAAGAACCACTATCTTTTATCTTCCTAACTTTTGATGTATTTTTACACAGATACAGATGTACAAACATTAGTGAAACTCCTTTATCACCATGTTCCATTTTTCTTGCTATCTTGCTGATTTTACTCAAAAGAAAACAATTTTTCAACAAGTGCTTATTTTATTAAAAAATACTATCAAATTTTCTTATTTATTTGACCATTTAGTATAAACTCTAAGACAAAGCAGTAAAAAACAATATTCCTTTACCTTAACATCATGACACAGTTTCCAAGTTGCTTCTGTGACTATGATGATCTCCATAAGTCTTCATCATTTTAGCCCTAGAAAATTTGGTAATTTTCAAAGCTATTTTGTAGATTAAAAAAACCCAAAATTCATATTTCCTGCATGAAATATTTATGAAAATAATTTTTGACACAATTTTTAACCTTAAAAAATTATATTAGTCCATTTACTTTTTAAAGAGAAAGAAACGTACCTTGCATCCTTGAATCATAAAATGGTTTGGGTTGGAAGGGACCTTAAAGATCATCTAGTTCCAACTCCCCTGCCATGGGCAAGGATATCACCACTAAATCAGGTTGCTCAGAGCTCCACCCAACCTGGCTGTGAACATTAGAGGGATGGAGCAAAGGCAACCTTTTTGGGCAACCTGTTCCTGTGCCTCACCTCAGTAAAGAAGTTCTTCCTAAAATTTAATCTAAACCTATCCTCTCTCACTTTGGAGCCATTCCCCTCTGGCCGCTTCATGTCCTTGTCAAAAGTCCTTCTCCAGCTCTCCTGCAGGTCACCTTTAGGCACTGGAGTGTGCCATAAGGTCTCCCCAGAGCTTCCCTTTCTCTAGGCTGAACAACCCAACTATTAGCTTATCCTCATAGGAGAGGTGCTCCAGCTCTCCAATCATCCTCGTCCTGCCTCTGGACTCACTCCAAAGGATTATGTCCTTCCTGATTTATGCTTCCCCTTTTCCAACCGGTGGGAACTTCAGTGAACTGTCATGATTTCTAAAAAATGATGGATTGTGGTGCAGCCACTTTCTACACGAGTTCCCTCAGGACCCCTGGATGCATCTCATCAGGTCCCATGGAGTTGTGCACCTTCAGTTCCTTGGATGGCCTTGAACCTGGTTGTCTTCTACAGATGGAGTCCTTTTTTCTCCCCTTCATTGCCTTGCCTTCTGTGACTGAGGAAGTGTGGCTGGAGTATTTGGGGGTGAAAGCAAAGGCAGAGAAGTTGATGAGTACCTCAGCCTGCTTGATGTCCCATCCATCCTTTACAGTAATCCAAAAAGCAATTAATTTATAGGCTACCATTACAGGTTATTGATTTCAATAGAAGTGAACAAATTTTCTTTTCTTTTCTTTTCTTTTTTTCCCTCACTGTGTAAATGTTTTGGGTTTTCTTCTGATATTTTTATAATTAATATATTTAACAACAATATTATTAATTAATTTCATTTAATAGAATTACTTGAAATAATTTACTTCTATATTAATCAATATTTATATTTAATACTATTTAGTATTTTAATATTTTATAATGTTTTCTTCACTGTTTTGATACTTAGCAGATCCATTTCTTCTTATAGGTACTTAATGCAAGATATGTGATATAAATATTCGTAGGTGATTGCAGTGGAATAGGAAATTCACCAGATGCCAGGGTGCTTTAATCCAGCTGAAGTACTAATTTTAACTGTGTGCCTTGGCAGCCACAAGGGCCAACCATAGCCTGGACCTCAANCATCCTTGAATCATAAAATGGTTTGGGTTGGAAGGGACCTTAAAGATCATCTAGTTCCAACTCCCCTGCCATGGGCAAGGATATCACCACTAAATCAGGTTGCTCAGAGCTCCACCCAACCTGGCTGTGAACATTAGAGGGATGGAGCAAAGGCAACCTTTTTGGGCAACCTGTTCCTGTGCCTCACCTCAGTAAAGAAGTTCTTCCTAAAATTTAATCTAAACCTATCCTCTCTCACTTTGGAGCCATTCCCCTCTGGCCGCTTCATGTCCTTGTCAAAAGTCCTTCTCCAGCTCTCCTGCAGGTCACCTTTAGGCACTGGAGTGTGCCATAAGGTCTCCCCAGAGCTTCCCTTTCTCTAGGCTGAACAACCCAACTATTAGCTTATCCTCATAGGAGAGGTGCTCCAGCTCTCCAATCATCCTCGTCCTGCCTCTGGACTCACTCCAAAGGATTATGTCCTTCCTGATTTATGCTTCCCCTTTTCCAACCGGTGGGAACTTCAGTGAACTGTCATGATTTCTAAAAAATGATGGATTGTGGTGCAGCCACTTTCTACACGAGTTCCCTCAGGACCCCTGGATGCATCTCATCAGGTCCCATGGAGTTGTGCACCTTCAGTTCCTTGGATGGCCTTGAACCTGGTTGTCTTCTACAGATGGAGTCCTTTTTTCTCCCCTTCATTGCCTTGCCTTCTGTGACTGAGGAAGTGTGGCTGGAGTATTTGGGGGTGAAAGCAAAGGCAGAGAAGTTGATGAGTACCTCAGCCTGCTTGATGTCCCATCCATCCTTTACAGTAATCCAAAAAGCAATTAATTTATAGGCTACCATTACAGGTTATTGATTTCAATAGAAGTGAACAAATTTTCTTTTCTTTTCTTTTCTTTTTTTCCCTCACTGTGTAAATGTTTTGGGTTTTCTTCTGATATTTTTATAATTAATATATTTAACAACAATATTATTAATTAATTTCATTTAATAGAATTACTTGAAATAATTTACTTCTATATTAATCAATATTTATATTTAATACTATTTAGTATTTTAATATTTTATAATGTTTTCTTCACTGTTTTGATACTTAGCAGATCCATTTCTTCTTATAGGTACTTAATGCAAGATATGTGATATAAATATTCGTAGGTGATTGCAGTGGAATAGGAAATTCACCAGATGCCAGGGTGCTTTAATCCAGCTGAAGTACTAATTTTAACTGTGTGCCTTGGCAGCCACAAGGGCCAACCATAGCCTGGACCTCAACTCGAGTCCTGTGTGCATTTTTGGACACAGAAATATAAGAATGTTATAAAGCTATCACAGGACATCCCAAAGGAGGGCAACAAAGACAGCAAAGGGTCTGGGGGGAAATTGACTGAGGTTACTTGGTCTGTTCACCCTAGAGAAGAGGAGGCTGAGGGGAGAGCTCATCGCAGTCTCGTGGTTTCTCAGGAGGGCAAGCAGAGGGGCAGACACTGTTCTGCTCAGTGACAGGACCCCAGAGGATGGCCCGAGGTTGTGTCAGGAGAAGATAAGTTGGACATTAAAAAAAAGTTCTTCACCCAGAGGGCGTTTGGGTGCTGGAACAGGCTCCTCAGGGAAGTAGTCACAGCACCAATCCTGACAGAGTTCAAGGAGTGTTTGGAGAACGTTGTCAGGTACATGCTGTGACTCCTGAGGTGTCCTGTGCAAGACCAGGAGTTGGAGTTAGATGATCCTCATGGGTCCCTTCCAACTCAGGATATTCTATGAGTCTTGGACTTTGAATCAGTTTCCCAGAGGGATGGTGTATAGAACTCAATTCAATATAAGCTGTAATTTTAAATAAAGTTCTGTGAATGTTTGGGATTTTCAATAACTTAAAAAAAAAATTATAAAGGTTTATTCCCAGACTCATACCAGTTACTAAAATTACTGATATAACGTATGTTAACATATAAAATAAACCAATGCAAAATTTAAGTGCATTTTTCCATTTGACATAAAAAGGAAGGTGTTTTTCCACTTCAAATCTCTCTTCTGCCTATTTTCAAAGGGTATCTTTCCCGTGTCTAACCAACACTATTACTTCTGCAGTAGACTGTTTATGCAAGAACTTCTGCTTCTAAATCCATGTTTATGGCAAAAAAAACCAAACCCAACTATCAAATGTAGACATTCTTTTTAGAACTATAAATGTGATTCTGACTAAAGTATAAATATAAAAGACAGCTCTATAGAATTTTCAGATATCTGAATATCTGAGATACTTGGAAAATATTTATCCTCCCATACCTATAAATCCTCACCAGTTTTGCATTCCAACTATCCCATTCTGGGTATTTTAATCATAGGTAAGTATAAGCGAGCTCAGATGGTTCTGTAAAGTGTATTTCATGTTAAATGACAAGGTCAATTTTATACATCTGACGTGTTCCATTTAAATCAAACGCTCAGTTTGGTTTGTTTGGAGGAAGGCAATTCTAAATTTGAAATGATATGACAATGCTTTGTTTTCTTTTATTTCCCCCAAAAAGTAATGTTTTTAGACTCATAATCTTTGAATTTAATATTTCATAAAAATTCTTTTTTTACTTTTACTAGATTGTAAGGCACTACTATCATGCTAATTGCAATGCTAGCTAATGGGAAAAGCATGTTGTATTTTTCTGTTTTAATCTGTACTTCAAGAAAATCTTACTTACTCAGAGTACCAGTAAATCTTAGTTATTCAGACTACCAGTTTGAATTGCTAGAGTTTAGTAGACTCTTAATCTGTGTAAATCCGAGCAGATTGGTTACTCTTGCCATTCAAAAAATTATGTTTTGGAGGAACTCAATGTATTTAACTATCAGGTTCTTAAGGCCTTAAGCATATTATATTTCAGCATTTAGATCAACAAAAATTTTGTTGCCAGTTGAGAATGTAGCAAAAACCACAAAAATGTGCAAAAACCTCCTGTATGACAATAATCCAGATCCGTATCAAGAAGAGATATTTTCAGCAACCCTGTGTCCCAAAGCAATGACACACCTCCAAAGTCTTGTGAACTTCCTCTGGAATAAAAA
>VWZV01007363.1:2271-80240 GCA_013397155.1 Irena cyanogastra | reverse complement strand
GTTTAGTTGAGGTGTCAGGAAACAGGTTGGACTCGATGATTTTGAGGGTCTCTTCCAGCCTTGTGATTCTGTCATCCTGTGATTTCTCTGCGTTGTATGGGGAATCCTGACTAACAAGTCATCTGAATTTTCAGTCATCTACTAGAAATATTTGCCAAAGCAGGTACCTAAGGCCTTCTTACTTGTTGCTGAAGGTAGTGTCAGAGTGGCTATTAATGCTGTCTGGAAGCCCCAAAATAAAGCAGTTGTTCTTTTCATGCCAAATTATATGCTAGTCTCCTGGACTGCATATATAAAGATTTGCCTAGATTTAAAATATTTATATATGCTGCTGATAATAATATTTTGGTTAACAAAACTGAAGGTCTAAACTCTTACCTTCAAATTCCATATGCTTTCAAAATCAAATGTGTAAGAGTTTAGTGAATCAAAGGGTGTAGCTTTCTTATTTATATTCCGTGCCCTATGCAATCTCCTCCATATACAAAGCCCTTTATTCACTCAGATTTTCGAAAGAATTCTCACTTGTAATGGTATATAATTCTAATAATAAAATTCCTCTACATTAGCAACATCTCAAGTTTTGAAATGTCTATATTTTGGACATTTAAAAGGCAAAAGCAGTTTCATTTGCTCATGCATGCTAATGGTAGTGTTTGTGCTGTGAGAAGCATGGACTTCTATAATGCAAGGATTTTTTTCTTCTTTGGCATTTTTGAGTGCATGTGATGTCAGTAAAGGACATCAATCCAACAGCCCCAACTCATGAAGCCTTATTCCCAGAGCAGCAGTGTGGAGAATGGCATAGCTGTAAGCTTCCCTGCAGGGCACCTCTGCTGTGTTATGAACAAACCCTTTCAATGGAAGAGCCTCTGTTAGCAATGCTACCCAGGATGACAGTGATGAGTGTGGTTCTGTGGTATCAGCATTAACCTTCAAGGAAATTATTCCAGCAGGGTATAAATTATTGAGTAAATGTTAAATAAGAACAATCCAACCAATACGGAATCCAGACTTGACTCCATAATCAGGTGATCCACATAAGACAACTTGAAAATATGACAGATGCTAGCATCTCTGTGGAGTTTTCTGGATGTCAAAATGTTCATCTTGAGTAATAAAATAGAATAGTTCTTCTCTTTCTGAAGGTTATTCATTATAGCTTTGAATTAATTGCTCTGTATCAATTGATCATCTAGATCATTAATGAAGATGTTAGGCCTTTAGATACTATAATAAATGGTTTCATGTAAGTACCATAGGTAATTATCTATACATGGGTTTACACTTCAGCTGACAAGATTAGTTAGTGTTTGATTACTTGAAGTTATGTTTCAGAGGAGAAAAGTTATTTTAAAATGTGCAGGTATTTGCAAGAATTTCTTGATCTAAGCAGATCAACCAGCCATTTCCAGCCTGAAGGTATTTTCTTAAATTTATTTCCACGTGTTGATGTTTCGGGTATTCTGTATGGAAATCTGGTGTAAAATTTTTGTATTGTGTTCCTGGGCTTCACTTTGGAATGTATCTCTGCAGCATTTTTTTACCTCCTGCCTGATACGTTGCTAGCAGAAATACCACATGACCTGGATGATCAGTCATGGAGATCTGGCATATTGACACTGAAACATCTTCAAAGAAATTCTCAAGAAATAACTTAGAGTCAAGAAATTGATAACAATTAATTTGCTCCCTTTTTGCTAGAAATTAGCATGTTCTCTGCGTGGGGCCTAACAATGGAGCCTAAGCTTTCATCAATTTAGTCTTATTGTTTGATTTGTTTGAGGCAAAAAGCAAAGACCGACATACATATGGGGGTTTTCTTACATAAATATATTCTGCATCAAGTTTTATTTCTTAAATGTGAAGAGCATGTTTATTATTTCCAGTTCACTAGGAGCTAACATGAACTAAGAAATACTCATGATAATTCTGAGAATGCCAGTGAAATATTATGAAAGACGATTCTCTTCAAATGGATAAGAAATGTGATAAAATACAGTATTTACTGTCTCAAAGCCAAAGTGAAGGACTAATCAGAACACTCCATGGAAAAATATTTCAGGGATTTTTTCCTGAGATTGCATTTTTGTTTTCACTTGGGGAAAAGAACTCTGCTGTTACTCTATTATAACTTGAGTTTTCCTTGTCTGTAGTGCCAGGACCAAACTCCTCCAGTGACAATGGCATCAGCTTTGCCATGATAATGATGGCCTGGGTGGTGATTGCACTTGTCTTGTTCTTACTGAGACCTAGTAATCTAAGAGGATCAAACACAGCTGGAAAGCCAACCAGCCAACATAATGTAAGTGCATCTTCAAGTGCCCTGCAGGGAGATTCTATAATAGCTTAAATCTATTTTGGTTTAATACACACTGTCTCAAAGTAATTTTTTTCCCATTTTTTTCCCTGTATTTTCTTGGAACTCCATTAAAAATTAAAATGAGTTATACCAAAGTGAAAGGAATCATGAAGGCTAATTGTGAGGCCTGCTGTGGGATGGAGCAGGTACAGTGTCCTCTGGACACTGTCTGTCCCTGGGTGAAACTGCCTCCTGCCTTCTTCGGTGAAACGGGACAAGCACATCTTTTAGAGAAGTCTGTAGACAATATTACAGCATGATACTTTGGGAAGGGTGATCTTTGTCCTAGATTTGTGGTCATGGAAAAATCATAATTAATATAGGAAAAAGTATAGTTTTTGATGCTCATTTACTCTAATTATTTTAAGAGATATTGAAAAACCATGAAAGAAAACACAATGTAATGCTTCTGAGTTCTTCTATTGCTAAATCCTTCTGTGTGAAACACTGTTTCTAATTCTGTACCTGCTTTTTTTCTTTTCTTTCCTCCTTTCTTCTTCCAAGGGACAAGAACCACCAGCCCCACCAGTGGACTAGAGCATTCAGTATTGGAAAAGTTCAGCAGCTAAAACCTTGCACGACCAAATGAACGAAGTGACCAGCTTACTCCTAAACCCCACTCAATACGGTTTTCTTTTCTCATTTATATAGAGCAGAGTTATCACTCAGCAGTAATCTTCATGAACTGCTTTTAGCAACTTCAATTTTAACTTAATTTTTGCTTTGTATGTTATTACAATTCCTATAAGATTATAATTTGAATAATGGTAAGGCATTGCAGGGGTTTTTTGGTTGTTACTGTTACTGTGGACATTCCACTCAATCTCTTTCTGTTACAGTGATCCTAATTTCTTTGCCATGATTTCTGATATGCATTGAAAGAGAATCCCAGTCCACCTATAAGAATGGAAGATTACTGATCTTTCTTCAGATTAATTCATATTTCTTCTCCAGTAAGCTTTTCAGAGTTATATTATGGTTGGAAGTACTTAGTTATGTGCTGAAAAATAGAAATGGTTTTATATTTGCCCTGGTTTCAGAGCAGCTTTTATTTTGGTCTTTGGACCACTAACACAGTTTTCAGGGTTGCTGGCAAAAGCATGGATTGTCCACTAGAATTATACTCTGTGTGTGCATGCACACGTAAGTGAACGTGATGATTGCCACTGTCAAAGCTTTGATCTATATATTGGGAACTTTACACAAAAGATTAGACCACCAAAAAAGTTAATTCAGCCATTTTCATTAATAAATTGTGTGTCTTATTCAATATGTTGTCAAAAAACCATACTCTAAACCCAGGTGTGTTTACTTACAGACTTTATCAAGGAGAAATTTAGTAAGAAGAACTTGGTAGAATTTTCTGTCCTGGCATAGTCTTTTCATAATTGGTAACTTAACAAGTTTTTAGCCGTGATGTAATGTATATTGGACAGGATGAAACCATACCAAGAAGTTACCATGGTTACCAACTTTTGGTATATGACATGTACTGGATTATTCAGGTTTTTTCACCTGTATGTTATCAGCAATTCTTAACATTTCATCCTTATCTACTAGTTGTAATTGTAGAATAACAAACTTGCAGGTGACTACATATGGCATGTCTCTTCCCTCTAATAATCGTGTGTATGTGTGGTATGTTTAAGTGTGTGTATGTGTGGCTGTGCACGCACCTGTGCACATCTCCCATTATGGCAAATGGGAATGACTTTTTTATGTACATTAATTTAAGAACATTTTAAAGATGTACAGAAAAGCAACACTGTATATTTTTCATGTTCAATTTGAAAAATTGATCAGAATGATGTAAAGAACATTTTTATGTTACCAACATAAAACTTTTTTCCTTAAAGTTCAGTAGAACAGACATATGGGAATTCTAAGCCTTACTCTTACAAACCTTTATTTCATGAGGACTTTAGTTATGGAGCTGAAGGAACTAACTGTTAAAGTTCAAAAAGGTTTGTATTAACGGGCTCTAACAAAAATCTCACGTCAGATCCCATGGTTGACAGATGCAGGGTTTTGCTCTTCAGGGTAAATGGTGAGCCAACTAAGCCTTCTTTTAAAGGTACAGTGTAGACCTGAAGAAGGGCTTCTGTAATTGACCTTTAAATTTCTATGGAATAGTGTGCTCCCAAGCATAGGAGCATGTTTAAAAAAAAAAAGAAAGAAGAAGATTGAGCCAGGTGCTCTCAGTGACATCAGTGCAGTGCCATGTAAAGCAATGAAACTGCAAGAGAGAAGCTGAGAGAATTTATCCCATTATGTCTAATAATGTACAGGCCACAAACTGTGTGAAGATGTCACTGGACAAGCACTCTGCCAGTGGTTACTTTTTGCCTTCCATGTACATTTATGTTTGGGGTACTGTTCAGAACAAGTAATACAGCATCATTTTGTTGAACCCACAAGGAAACATATATAATCTCCGACACTGACTGTTTTTTCTCCAAGGACTTTTGGCCAGAATTCTTCACTATTGGAGGCATAAAACAAGCTTCCAATTGATTAAAAAGCCAGCTGAAACAGCCTTTTATTCAGAGCACTACTCCTCATCCTGTTGGGAGTTGGTGAGATTTACAGGAGGTGCTCCTCACTTATGAGGATCAGTCTCACTTAAATGTCTGTTTATGTATTTACAAAACTAACCACATGCACCCAGCTCTTAGAGTCTTGGCAAATGAACTTTTTGTTCAAAGGAATGTTGTGGTTTACCTTTAAAAGAAATGTCTTTGCTTGAAAATACTCTAATTGTCCCAGTGATTTTATACATGTATGCTTTCCTCATGTAAATTGCTATTTAAATTTTCTATGTAAAAGAAGGAAAAACATTGGAAATATTTTATTGTAAAATGTTATACTAAAGAGCCAGGCCACTTTCCCACATCAAAATGTATGCCTTTAAATTCAGATACTCTCTCCAAGATATAAAATTCAGATCAGCACTCTTAATAAAATAAAAGTAAGTAACCATAGGACTGTATTTTGCCACTCTTATTTGTGTTAAATAGTGCCTTACTCATCAAGTAGTTACACTGAAGTTTGTGGAACTACTCTGAGATAATGTACTAGTAGCAGCTTTAGTAAGGGTGGCAGAAATCTGGCCTTTAGTGATGTAATTTGTGATTAAATAATTGTATCATGGTTACAGATGTTTATGGTAAATTTTGGGAAGTGTGGAAGAGATTAGTGGTATGCAGAGCTCCAGGATATGATCAGTTCTGTAATGATGGTTTTAGGCTTGGTTAGTCAGAGATGCAAGTTGTAGCAACTTGGGAAATATGGAGAG
This sequence comes from Irena cyanogastra, assembly GCA_013397155.1. NCBI lineage: Eukaryota > Metazoa > Chordata > Aves > Passeriformes > Irenidae > Irena > Irena cyanogastra. Next base: position 74,583 of record VWZV01007363.1, on the reverse strand, counting down.
AAATTTACAATTATACCTTAACTTTGTTAAAACAATAGTATTTTTAGAGACTGCTTAACACAATTACTATACTCTGAAATGAGAAATCATATGTATTCATGCACTTTCTGCAAATCACTTAGCCTTGTAATATTAATGATTGAAAAAGGAAGAGGAAGATATCATGTACTTAATGTAAATCGGTGGTTTAAAATATCTGAATTATGCCAAACAAAAAATTGTCTGTGCCATTTGCAGTTTCCTAGTAATCTTTTACTGAATACTTGGATTGGGATAAAGGGCTTGTACTATGCACTTTTTATTGACTTAACAAAATAAATAGCAATCATTAGTAAACATTTGTCTTTGTCTTTTAGTTTTTATGTAAGATATAGGACTGCGCCATCCTATAAATTTCTAAGGTAATTTGAAATAATCTAAAAATAAGAATCAGTAAAAATAGTGTGTCACCTGTGTAACTTTTAAAACGTAAATTCCAACTTTTCAAATGGGCACTTGTCTACTGTATGTATTTCAAGCAAGAACAAATAAAAAGCAATTTCCAAGGTTTAAAAGGATACTTGGTAAAAGTTAACAGGACAATGGTACTTTGATGACCAACATGGATACCTCTGCCTTTTGCTCTTTGAAGTAGTTATACAATCTAGGAAGTTAGAAATAATACAGGAAGAAAAGTAATGACAAATACGCTGATTGTGTTACTTTATTTTAGATCAAATCCTACTACTTTGGGATTTGCAATCTATTTTCTGGTTGTAGATCTTGGCAGTGTTGGACCCAGAGCTGCTCTGAGGAAGGAAGATGCTGCAATGGCTCTAAGACAGTGTGTAGGAGCAGTAGAGACCTGCTGTTTCCTCACTGTTCCCATGAAGTGCAGCACTCTTCTCTGGAAACAGAGCACAAAATTCTGAGCACTGCCTCAACAGCAACTCAGATCCCTCATTAAGGATTCCTGTGTTAATCTGATGAAGAAAATGAGAACCAGGGGAGCATTAGGGTTTAAAATAGTATACAGCTATCCAGAGATAATGGCAATAAATACCAGAGAATCAGAAATACAATCAGAATAATATAATAATAACAACAACAACAAGTAACAAATGTTATAAGCATTTGAGTTGATCTAAAAAGTACAAGATCTTATACAATTTTCATTAATGTCTCCTTATCAAAATTTACCCTTTTACTCAAACATGGGATTGTAAATAACCCCTGAAACTAAAGCTAAACTTCTCAGTACACTTGTTAAAATGTTTGCCAAGGATGCAGTTACCTACTGAGAAGAGTGATGCAGAAAGGAAATTGCCGCAAATCTAAATTCACATTGTTGAATGGATCTGTACAAGGCCTAGATGTTCAAGATCACCAGTAATTTGAAATTACTCTGCCTCAAAGCCTGAAAAAAAAAATACCCTGTCTAGGATGTTTGGGAAAAATACACCAAATCATTGCAGCAAAATATTCCATTAAGTGGATTCCTTGCAAAAATGGACTACTTACCTCCTTTTCTCCTTCTCTTTATTTCTCCAGTAACAGCCTACAGTGCCAGTCACTGCAAAGATCTACACCTTGGGGTGAGGGAAGAAACAGAATATTCCATGCTGAACCACATCCTCACTTGTAAAACAACATAACTCTTTCCAACTTCCAGGCAACATCAGCTGAAGAATTTTCTTTTCATGTGAGAAAAGTAACTGAACACTTATATCAAAATTGCCAACTCCCAGACACTTTGTAGTTAAATAGCAGACACTTTGTAGTTAAATGTAATAGCTAGAAGAATCTGGCTTCCACACCCCCTTTTTAACATCTACAGGTCAGAGCACTGGCCAGAGAGGGTGTCTGAAACAAATGTGCTTCAGTATTTGGCAACATATATTAATTCACCCCATATGTACAGCATTTTAAAGGTTTCACTCTTCTTGCTTTTATGGAAAGTGTTACTGTAAAATACTTACGGAAAATAAAGCAGTAATTTATAATCAAAGATCACATGTAGCAAGGTTTAAGAAAAACGTCCTTTGCATTTACAGGTTGTGTTGTTACATCTTCCAAGCTATAAATGATGAAACAGAGGAGTAATTTTTGTGACTATGTAGTTTTCAGACTTATAACTGGTTTAAAATTAATTTCTACTGCTGCAAAAACTATCCTTAAAATGTAGAAGAGGATCCTAGAGATGAGAAAATATATTTCCTTTAGCAGACCAGTGAAAAACCCCACCACTGTACAGCATTCTGAAGGTCACAACCATTGGTTCAATATAAAAAGCAAATCTTAAGGTGTTCAGTTTAGGGCAGAACTTGAAATGATAAATGATGAAATGAAAATGATTAGCAAGAAAACAACCCAAAGAAGCCTCTATAGGACTGGTACTACACCAAACACTGCAGGTAATGCATCAAAATCTGCTTTCTTGTGATGATGAGTAAAAATTGAGTTTCTTCAACTCCCTTAGTGATTTCATGCAGTCTTGTTTGAAATAGAAAATCCATACAATCATTCCCTCCTTCATCAAATATTAGCTTGCAATTTGAATCACAAATGCATCTTGTCTCTGGCGCTCCCTCCTGCTGTATGCTTCTGTTGGTTTCAATATGTAAGGGGAAGAGATTAAGCCAAATTAGCTTTTTGCTATACTGTGAGGGTAGGTCAAATCTTCACCTTATTTTATGCAAACAACTGTTATGGCAATGGGACCATTGCCAGCTGAGTAAAACCCTTTAAAGAAGAGATGCTACAAGACTATTTCTCTCCAATGGGCAGTGATGAAAAGTAGTGCCTTATCTGGCTGCTCTAACTTCCATTGCATTAGTTTTAGCATTTAGTGTTTCCTTACTGTTCTGTTGAGATGGCTGTTAGCCTGAAATGGTTTTCCTGGTGGGAGCTGCAGTGTTCAGAAACGCAATGCTGCTGCCCACAGCACTGCTTCTGGAGGAACAGCTTTGATGTCTGGCATGAAGTATATGGTTTCCAGAAAAACATCAGAAGAGAATGAAAAAAAAGAGGCACTTACTTACAAAACAACAGATAGGCCACCAAACATAATTATGCCTGGAAGGAAGTGTTGAATAATTTCTCTGTATACTGAGAGCTTTAAATAATGTAATTAGAGGAAGGTCATGTACTGGGAAACAAAACGTTGTGCACTAACTTAAAGAATGGGGTTTGACGGGATATTTTCATCAGAGTTCTCAGGGTGCCCTTCCTCCAGCTTTCAAAAGTTTTAATCCTGCATGGCTTTGGGGTTTTGTTTACATGGCAATATTGTACACGAGACCTGATGAGGTTGCTGTCCAGATGTTCCATGCCATATGCAAAGAGACATGTTGAACCTGACCAGAAATTCACTGCATTTTGCAATAAATTTTACCAATAATTGCAGTTTGAGAGGCTGGTTGTCACCAGCAAAGAAAATACTGTATTAGATTAATTGTAAGATGTTTAGGCAAACTGTCAGAGTGTTCAGCAGTTTCAAAGTTCTGGCGAACTAGAGGTGGAGATGAGGATAGGGTGTAAGTGGGGACGTGCCAGGCAGAAAATGTCTTTTGTAGCAAGACAATGTTGGCTCTGAGCACACACAGAGCTCAGGTTCTCGTCTGCCTGTGTCCAAAAGTGGCGCATGGCTGCTTTATGCAGCTGTTGGAGCCTTTTCAACACGCATGCCCAGTTCCACACATCCTGAATAATCTTGTTAGCTGCATCTCCTTCCTTCCTCTTCATGTTGTAAAATACAAAGCATGGATTCAAATACTGATCCAACTGGTCTTCTGGGCACTTTTGTGCCTCAGCCTGGGACTGTTGCCGAGTACCTCAGATTTCCCCGTTACAGGTAGAGTTGCCTCCCACTCGTGCTTTGTCAAAAGTTAAAGAAAGGCTTGACAGACAATGGTGGTTGTTGAATCTGTGTCAGATGTTAATGTCAGAAACTGATTACACAAACTCAGCTGCCTTTAGTTAATGATCAGCTAAATCTGGTTGGTAATCAGTCTGACATTAAACAATAACCAGACAGGATTCAAAACTTCTTTAATATCCAGGGTTCTTTGCTGGCTTTTCCTCCCACCTCCAACATCAGGATGCCAGCCAGGAGATTGTGCAATCATGCGCTCACTTGCTCTTGGTCTTCCCTCTCCTTCGCCTCATCCCCTAAATCCTTCATAAATCATGATTTCTCCTTTGCATAATGGAACAGCTTGTACATGGGAGGTGAAAAGTGGCCCCTCCACCCACCTTTGACATTCAGATCACTCTTCTCTTGGTGGCTTCTGGAAAGGCAGAGGTGTGGCCTCAAACCCACTCCCCAGTATGCTGGAAGAGGGATTCACCCGACCTAGTCAATTGCCAATGCTAAAGAAAAACACACACCTGAAATCATATTCCTCCTGTTACTTAGTTTACTTATCCCGCACTGCAAAAGTATTCGGTCTACACTGAGCCTTCAAAAAAGAAAAAAAAAAACAGAGCAGAATTCACAACTTTTATTTTAAAAAATGGCTGACAGTGGACCAGCTTCATCTGCTTTCAGCAGCCTTACATAACCTTTCTTGCCTCTGCATGCTGTTGCAAAAAATTCTGCATCCTGGTAAATGATGGGTCTGCCTGAATGGAAAAACCAAGAAGATCCCATCCAATAACTCAGAATTTTTTCTGTAAGAAGAGGGGAGACCCAAACATCACACCATTTATTTGCAATGCCTTTGAGCCCTGCATTTTTTAATCTGCCCACAGTGCCCTCACCACCAGAGTGTAGGCTATAGGGAAACAAAAGCAGCCCTCGTCATCCTTTCACAGAATCATTTAGGCTGGAAAAGAGCTCCAAGATCATGCAGTCCAACCTTTCAGGTTAAGTTGTGCTGTGTGCAAGAGAGAATGCGAGATCGACATCCCAGGCAGTGACTGTCTATCAGTGAAGGTCCCTTGCTTCTAGAAAAGGGACTGGGGTCCATTCCTATGCCAAGGACACTTCAGACATTTGAAACAGCTCTCAAATAATAGACAACAATTCTCCTCCCAGGAAAAGGTCATGATTACCAGATACAAAAAGTATCCCTTTTGAAGCTCCTTGGCAAGTAGCGTAGATGCAGGTGGAGTGTTAGATCCACATGTTTCTTTATAATCCTCAGGACACTGCTCTCTCCTGAGGTAAGTATGCCTGAACCCCCCAGCCGAGGAAGGCTCTGAAGCTCTTGCCCTCCTTCTTAGCAAACTCAGAAATTTTGGGAGGTATTAGCTGACTCTAATGAACTACTAACTACCCACACAAACACCAGCAGGCAGAAGGAAGTCCTTGTACCCTTCCGGTTTCTAGAAAATCCACTCCTTGTGTGCCAGGCACCCACAAAGCACACTTACCCACGCCCTCAGCAGACCACTCAAACAAACTGAAGTGGTTTTGTCTGTGGCTGGTAAAAAGGGACCAGATAACATTCTTGAAGTACAAATGTATACATTCATGGCTATTCTGAGACCTAAGGAGACAGATGGGGGTTCAAAGAGGATGGTATAGGTGAGACTGACTTCTGAGTCACTCACTGAGCTTCTATTTGCTTTGCTTAGGTTTCTCTGGAAAAAAAAACAAAACACCTAGATATGGTTATAACAGAGACATCTGTGCCAGTAAGCAATGAGAAAAGGTATGACTTATTTTTACTTCAGAATAAACACAGTGAACCCTGCACCTTCGCCAGGCGGTTCATTGGCTAACCACACTGAATCTGCCAGAATCCTGCACTGACTGCAAACCTCAGTAGGCTCTTTCAGTAGAAACACACGTATTTTACAGGCATTTCTAAAGGACCTGTGATTATAGTGTGTACTTACTCAAATAGGTGGAGATTCTTCTAGGGAAACACCAGATCCTCCAAAGTAGTAACACGATAAAATATAAAGCAGAAATAATGATTCAACTTTTAAAAATATTTTTTAATTGCTATGGATGAAAATGTCACGTAAAAACAAGGCAATTCTTCAGTCACTTTGATAAGAACATGCATGTATTATCCACCTAGACTGGCAACACTTAACATAGAAATTGTAATCTGTTTAAAGTCTAAATCACTACAATAATGCAGATGGAGCAAAAATCCCACACCTGGCTTCTAGGAGAGGCAGTGTAAGTGAACTTAAATGTCCTGGAGAAGAAAAGACAGCAGATTTCTCACAATCTTTCTGCTCCCAAAGTCAGATGTGGTATACTAATACCATACCATGTTTACACAAAAGGCAAGAGCAGTATCTTGAGACCTTTAATACTGCTAGGCAAGAGGTCCCTGGGCAGTGCCCAGATTACAAGGGCAAGAGTGCAAGCTCATTTTATTTCCTTCTTCTGGGCAATGTTCCCCACCTGGATTTTACAAGTTTAAACTTTACTGTAACCTATCCACCTTCCCCTTCACTTATCTTTGTTGAGACGGTGCTACGATACAGGAGAATGAACACCGCCTTCTTTACTTCACAGTAACCATAGCTGAAGGACAAAGAATTATTCAACCACCACGATTACAAAAATACCCTGAGGCAGAACACAGGGGCTGTTCAACGGCCCAGCCCCAGAGCTCCCAGCCGTGCCCGGGGGCCCTGCGGCCCCTCAGCCGCCCGCGCCTGGTAGGGCCGGGCCGGGCCGGGCCTGCCCGAGGTGTCCCGCGGCCATTCGCTGGCACCGCGGCGGGCGGGGAGCGCGGGGCGGGCGGGCCGGCGCCGTTCTCCGCCCCCAGGGGAAGGAGGAGGCGGGGCGGCCCCGCTCGGCGTACTCGCCATGAAGCGGCCGCCTCGGGCCCGCCGCGGCCCTTTAAATAGCGGCCGCCGCCGCTGCCGCTCCCCTCGCAGCACAGCGTCGCGTTGAGCTCGGCGCGCATCCTCTCCGAGCATCCTCGCCGCGCATCCCCGCCGCAGCTCTCCCTCTCGATCCGCGGCGCCGGACCGCGCCTGCCTGCCCGCCCGCGGTGAGTGTCTGTGCTGCGGCTGCGGTGCTGGCCGCGAGTTCCCCTGCTGCCGTCCTGGGGACTCCTTCCCGCCCTGGGGCGCGGTCGGCGAGCCGCTCCCTTCCCGCCCCGCTCTCGGGAATAGAGCCCGCGGGGTCGGCCCGGCCCGGCCCGGCCCGGGGGGAGCGCGGCCAGCTTCGCCCGCACCCTTCTTTCGGCGAGNTCTCCTGAGGTAAGTATGCCTGAACCCCCCAGCCGAGGAAGGCTCTGAAGCTCTTGCCCTCCTTCTTAGCAAACTCAGAAATTTTGGGAGGTATTAGCTGACTCTAATGAACTACTAACTACCCACACAAACACCAGCAGGCAGAAGGAAGTCCTTGTACCCTTCCGGTTTCTAGAAAATCCACTCCTTGTGTGCCAGGCACCCACAAAGCACACTTACCCACGCCCTCAGCAGACCACTCAAACAAACTGAAGTGGTTTTGTCTGTGGCTGGTAAAAAGGGACCAGATAACATTCTTGAAGTACAAATGTATACATTCATGGCTATTCTGAGACCTAAGGAGACAGATGGGGGTTCAAAGAGGATGGTATAGGTGAGACTGACTTCTGAGTCACTCACTGAGCTTCTATTTGCTTTGCTTAGGTTTCTCTGGAAAAAAAAACAAAACACCTAGATATGGTTATAACAGAGACATCTGTGCCAGTAAGCAATGAGAAAAGGTATGACTTATTTTTACTTCAGAATAAACACAGTGAACCCTGCACCTTCGCCAGGCGGTTCATTGGCTAACCACACTGAATCTGCCAGAATCCTGCACTGACTGCAAACCTCAGTAGGCTCTTTCAGTAGAAACACACGTATTTTACAGGCATTTCTAAAGGACCTGTGATTATAGTGTGTACTTACTCAAATAGGTGGAGATTCTTCTAGGGAAACACCAGATCCTCCAAAGTAGTAACACGATAAAATATAAAGCAGAAATAATGATTCAACTTTTAAAAATATTTTTTAATTGCTATGGATGAAAATGTCACGTAAAAACAAGGCAATTCTTCAGTCACTTTGATAAGAACATGCATGTATTATCCACCTAGACTGGCAACACTTAACATAGAAATTGTAATCTGTTTAAAGTCTAAATCACTACAATAATGCAGATGGAGCAAAAATCCCACACCTGGCTTCTAGGAGAGGCAGTGTAAGTGAACTTAAATGTCCTGGAGAAGAAAAGACAGCAGATTTCTCACAATCTTTCTGCTCCCAAAGTCAGATGTGGTATACTAATACCATACCATGTTTACACAAAAGGCAAGAGCAGTATCTTGAGACCTTTAATACTGCTAGGCAAGAGGTCCCTGGGCAGTGCCCAGATTACAAGGGCAAGAGTGCAAGCTCATTTTATTTCCTTCTTCTGGGCAATGTTCCCCACCTGGATTTTACAAGTTTAAACTTTACTGTAACCTATCCACCTTCCCCTTCACTTATCTTTGTTGAGACGGTGCTACGATACAGGAGAATGAACACCGCCTTCTTTACTTCACAGTAACCATAGCTGAAGGACAAAGAATTATTCAACCACCACGATTACAAAAATACCCTGAGGCAGAACACAGGGGCTGTTCAACGGCCCAGCCCCAGAGCTCCCAGCCGTGCCCGGGGGCCCTGCGGCCCCTCAGCCGCACGCGCCTGGTAGGGCCGGGCCGGGCCGGGCCTGCCCGAGGTGTCCCGCGGCCATTCGCTGGCACCGCGGCGGNGCTGGCCGCGAGTTCCCCTGCTGCCGTCCTGGGGACTCCTTCCCGCCCTGGGGCGCGGTCGGCGAGCCGCTCCCTTCCCGCCCCGCTCTCGGGAATAGAGCCCGCGGGGTCGGCCCGGCCCGGCCCGGCCCGGGGGGAGCGCGGCCAGCTCAGCCCGCACCCTTCTTTCGGCGAGGTGGCGGGAGCTGCGGCCTCCCTCTCCCGGCCGAGGGGCTCCAGGGGCGGGGCGCGGCCCGGGGTCCCGGCGCGGCTGTGGCCGCAGCCCGAGGCCGAGCGCTGTCTGCAGCGGCGGGCGCTGCTGGTGCCCGGGACTGCCGTGGCATCAGCAATTCCTCTGCCCGGGGGTGATGTTCGGGGTGTCATGACTCCGAGCGACCACAGAAACGCTTCTCTGTGGTCTATGTATGCTGGCGCTCCGGAGAGGGGCAGGCTCCAAAACCTTCCCGGGTTGGAGAGATGAATAGCAGCTCGTTTCAAGAGAGCAGCCGTAAGAAAACGCTTCTGTGGGCCGCAGCATAATAAAATCTGAAATCACTGATACTCTTTGTTTTGTTGGCCTCCAATTGTTGGCCAGTATTTTAATTTGAAACTCCTGCTTTTCCATTTCCCCCTCATCTTCCTAGAGCAATCATGTTTGAAATTAAGAAGATTTGCTGCATCGGTGCTGGTTATGTTGGTGGGCCAACCTGTAGTGTTATTGCACAAATGTGCCCCAGTATCAAAGTTACTGTTGTGGATGTCAATGAGGCCAGAATCAATGCCTGGAATTCAGACACACTCCCAATCTATGAGGTAAACATCACTGTTGTCTTTTCTTCCAGCCAGTGTTGCCTTTGCTTGCCTCTCGCTCTATGGCATTTCCCCACAGCCTATTTCTGAAGCTTGTCAAGCTTAGCACGTCAGTGATGTCCTTCAAAAAGAGTATTCTGGAACACCTGCTTGTTGCTACTGTTCATTAAACCAGGTTTCTGAAATAACTTACTGCAGTTGATGCAGATGTGTATTAATGATTATATGAAGGGCCTAATAATGAAAAAGTAATTCTATATATAGTGAATTGTGCAAAATCATGCTGACTTTCTTTTGGGACCTGATTTGATTGTAACATAGTCCTCTTGCTCCATTACAGATACTACCTGCTGTGTTGTAGCACAGTATAAATGTGTAATACTGAGCTGTAAGCTTTATTTACGTTCTGAGTACTGCCAAAATCCAGTCTGTGCTGCCCAGCTTTAACTATGTAGAAGGATTGGACAGTCGTGTTTCTGATTCAGTTGTACCATAAGTCTTCAATCTAGCCTAAAGAAGACTAGGCCAAATAAATGTATCACACTGTCACTCCTTCATTACAGAATTACTTTAATTTGGAAATACGTAAAGCATTTTTCTGTTTTGCTTCTCTTAGCATTTGTTTTTTTTCACTCTTTTTCATCATAAAATAATAGGTCTCTCTTTCTTTCCTTCATTCTTTCATGAAATACAGTTTTTATAGATCTGAATTCTTTAATAGGAGTGAAAACTTACCTTCAATCATTTCCCAAAGACAAGGTGACTGGTACTAACAGTTGCTCTTTTGCTATAAGAAGTCTTCTTTCCTCTTAAAACCAGAGCTATGCTGTGACTAAGTCAAGATGAATAGACCTCCTTTGTCATATAAATTCAAAGGAAACTGTATAATGTTCAGATTAGCAGGTGAGACATGAATAAAGTTTTTGAAAGCAAGTACTTTGTTTTCTCTGAACATTTAGACTGAATGAGCTAAAGTAGAGCTCGCCTTGGCATGGGGGTTTTTTTGTTTGTTTTTTTTTTTTTAAACCTCAAACTTGTAACATCTGTTTCCTGGAATGGTGTCCTTTGCTTACAAAGAATGTACAAAAACTGCCAAGAGTTAGTTCAGACAGTTGTAAAATTGAGTCATTGCACAGTGAGGTTTTTGTGTTTTCTGGGGTTGGATTGTTTGTTTTCAGTGTCAGAAATTGTCTAGTGGGCTGCCTTTGTATTTACATCCCATTGTAAGACCATAGTTGGAATATTAAATGGGTTGTAAGACATGTTATTTTGCCTGTTCTGACCTTTGTTTTTCTTCTAAGTGGGTGGTATGTGATATAAAATGAGACAGTAAAAATGTCTTGGATAAGAAACCTCCTGCTTGCTTTCTTCTCTCCATCCAATGAACCTTTGCCTTTCTGGCATTTACTCAAGTATCTAATGTTAAGATAGGTGTCTCAAGTTGGAGATATGATTGCCACGTGAAAGTGCATGACTGACTATTCAAACAAAGTATCTTGGTTAGAATTTCTAGACCATTCTAGTACAGAGGATTGCTCATTTATATGTGACCTTCTGCCTCTCTTGTCTGGGTGGAAGTGTTAAGAGAGGGGAAAGTGTTACAGCATCGGATGTGTCTCTGGAAAGAATTTCATCATATTATGGCTGTTGTGATTCTTCCACGCTGTAGGAGTGGTGCCAGGATAAGTTTAATCTGGCCCAAAGATGGGTGGCTCCTAAAAGGAGTGGTCTTGATTTCCTGTGTGTCTCTGCTGGCTATCTTTCACTGGATCTGGACTTGCTTACTTGGTGAAAGACTTTATGGGGTGGTTTTTTGTGTTGATATTGATATTTGATATTGAGGGGATCATGGAAAGAGGGAAAAGGCAGTCTAGGGAATAATGTAAGACTTTTTCTTGAATCTACATAACATCACTCTACAGGTATTTCTTAAATTGCTTCTGTGGTAGTAGAACTGAGCACAGGAATAACAGAAAGCTAAAATTTGGCTGTGTAAATAAGCAATTCAGTGTGGCTGAACGTTTCAGGACAGCATTGTGAGTCTTCTGAAAAAGAGTTTAACTTTTTTTGCTGTGTAAATCTTCAGAAGCTTTACATCTGCCAGGCTGAAAATGTGCTGCACTGATGGGGGAAAGAAAGAAAATCTTTCTATATCTGAAATTATATTCTGTTTGAGCAGAGAGTTTGCTGTTCTTCTAACTGCATTAATCTTAACTGGGTTTTTTTCTGCTTCCTTTTCAGCCAGGGTTACAAGAAGTAGTGGAATCCTGTCGAGGAAAAAACCTCTTCTTTTCCACCAGTATTGATGATGCCATTAGAGAAGCTGATCTTGTATTTATTTCTGTAAGTTTAGGAGAAGAAGGTGGTTGTGTTTATCTTTTCTTTCTTATCAAATCATTATGTTGCTTTTCTTTTAGGAAGTTGCCTTTGTTTCGTCATGTCAATTCAGTTAGCAATGTCATGTCATTGTGTCACAGATTTCTCCTTGTCTTTCTGTGTACTGTGGGAAAAGTGTTAAGTAAGTTTTTTATTGGTTTTTCTTATAGCCAGTAGCACCTTTGACAAATGAACAGGTTCTAAGTCAAAATGGTAATGTTGATGTTAGGTATATAGAGTCAGAGCAGAATGTAGTGCAGCCCTGTCATTGCAGTGTACTGGTGAAATCTGTGGGACCTTGATCATAACGGTAAAATTCCTAGACAGATAGGCAAAATCATATGCTGGTCATATAGTTATAAAGATGACCTATTTCCATCAACTTTTCCAAATAGTGTCGTAATGGAAGCAGGGATGGCTTTAGTATTTCAAAGCTATTGACACCACTAGAAAGAGGATTTAGTCAAAGATTAACCTTTTGTCATCTAGAGGTTGTTACTAATGCAGAATCCAAAAGAGCTGATGGCTATTTGCCTTGGTAGGCCACAGTTAAGTTTTTTGTTAAAATCCTCTTTTCTTGAGGTCTCCTCTTTGTTAGGGCACTATAGTATGAAGCTCCCTTTCTGACAGTATTTTTCTTCATGCATTAAGTCTCAAATGAATGCTATGTGGTTGGATGCCAGCCACTAATACAGCCCATATAGTGCCACCTGTCCTTGGTTCAAAATAAGCCGTTGTGTTTTACGCGTTGTTGCCATTTCTTCATTTGATTTGTAATGAGAAGGACCCTGTGTCTCCATCTAAACTACGTGTTCTCCCTTATGTCGCCTTTTCTGTGTACATCAATGTACTGATTTTCATCAGTCCTACGCTTAGGTTTCATTGCAAAGTGAGTTTAAGCTATAGCTGCCTCACTGGCTACAAGATTCTTACATGAGTCTTTGTGCTCCTAGTGTGGGACAGGTAACAAAAAGTGGCTGGCCACAGTCATGAAGAAGTTACTGGTGTTTCCAGAATAAGAATTGTTTCACCATAGCCTGCAGAGCTATGAATTGCTCTTGTTTAAATCCTATTTCAATAGAGACCAGTGAGCTTTCTGTAGGAAACAAAATGGGTAATTGAGACAGCTAATACCTCTTCATCTGATGTGGTAACCAGAATAATTCTGGGGTAGAAGCATTTTCCTTCCTCTGAGAAGGAAAATGTCCATCAGTCTTAACTATTTCAGCTTCCCTCTTAACACAAGAGGTACTAACCTGTAATATTTCTTCCCCTTTCACGTGTTTGTAATTAGGTTAATACACCAACAAAGACCTATGGAATGGGAAAAGGCCGAGCTGCTGATCTGAAATACATTGAAGCTTGTGCCAGAAGAATTGTACAGAATTCAAATGGCTATAAAATTGTCACTGAGAAAAGCACAGTTCCAGTACGTGCTGCAGAGAGCATTCGTCGAATATTCGATGCTAATACTAAGCCTAACTTGGATTTGCAGGTAAACATAATCTTTGAGTTGTGTATTTAAGGCTTGGCTGTTGCTTTTGGCTTTTACCTGTTCTTTTTCTCCTTTGCGTGTAGGTGCTGTCTAATCCAGAGTTCCTTGCTGAAGGAACAGCCATCAAGGACCTGAAGAACCCAGACAGAGTGCTCATCGGTGGAGATGACTCTCCAGAGGGACAGAAAGCTGTCCGTGCTCTGTGTGCTGTTTATGAGCACTGGGTGCCCAAAGAAAAAATCCTCACGACTAATACCTGGTCATCAGAACTTTCTAAACTGGTTAGTGTTGCCCCCTGCTATGGTCTGCAGTGAGCAAGGGGTGTGAGACAAAGCTCAGAAGCAGAATTTTGTTGACACTAAGTGATGCAGCTAGGAAAGACAGGTGAGGTTGGGAGGACTCAATGCTTATGTCAAAGGATATTGATCTTTTCCAGTTCTCAGCTGACCTAGTTAATACAGGATTCTGACTTCCTGTGAAGTCTTTTCTCACTTTTATTGCTGTTAGTTATTAATGAGAGCAAGCCTCCAGTGCTGCAGAAACTGATTACCATCATAAAACGATTCGAACTCTGCAAGTTAAGCATTACCTTGTTTTGATTAAATCCCATTAATTATCTATATATTGAACTCATTAGGTTACCCTTTTGTATGCCAATGGAGTTGCTTAGTAATTCTTTCAGTAGCAACTCCCTTTGGCCTGTGGACATCTTAGTTTCTGGAAAAATGAAGTTCTTTACTATGCTTTTTATTTGCAGGCAGCTAACGCTTTCCTTGCCCAAAGAATCAGCAGCATTAACTCAATCAGTGCTCTGTGTGAAGCTACAGGAGCAGATGTTGAAGAAGTAGCAAGAGCTATTGGAACAGACCAAAGAATTGGAAATAAATTTCTCAAAGCCAGTGTTGGTAAATGAAAAATTCTTCCTTTCTTTTTCCCCAGTGGGCTTCTGTTTAATAGTGCAATAGTAGTGTTTTGAAATAAGTAGTCCAATTCTCTAAAATTTTCTACAGAATTAGAAGTGCTTAATGTATGAAAATATTACTGTAGAATACTAGTAAAAATCCATTTTTCTAGTAAAATATGTAGAACTGAGGTTGCTCCAGACACAGCAAGCTGAAACTGGAGAGTTCAGAGTGCATGGTTTACCCTGCCTGTGACACTGGAAAGAAAAGCTGTGACTTAATTTTTCTGAAGCATCACTAATGACAGTGCTCTTTAAAATGTCTTCCCAGTTGTAACTGCTGCAGTTTTGTTTGGGAGTTGCTGCCAGTGGCCTGAGAGAGAGAATACCTCTAGCTCAGAATGTGTGATGACAGCTTCTAATTTGTAGCATGAATTCATAGGATGATAAGGTTGCAAAAGATCTCCAAGATTGTGTCCAACCTTTGACCAATCATCACCTTGTCAACTAGGCCATGGCACTAAATGCCATATACAGTCATTTCTGAATTAGATTTATGAGAGAATAAAATGTGATGAATGGTGATCAATGGTGATCAAACTTTCAAACTTCAGAACAAAACTAAAGCCTCTCTGTATGCTTTCATGCTTGAAAGTGTGACTTTAAAATAACCTTATTACATATAACCTACCCTAGAGTCTATACAAGAGTGAAAAATAGATAGTAGCAATTTTTGGTAATGCATTAGCTAAGTTGTTATAATTCCTTCTACAGTATGTTGTTTATGGAACTCTGCTTGCTGAGCAAAGTTCTAGGTTCAAGGATCCCTCTATCTCAGTTCTCCCTTAGTCAGCTGTGGTGATCTTTCGTTCTTGGCAATGATTAGATATCCGTTTGGGGGTGAAAGAGGAAGGAACCTAATCCTAACACGCTTGTTTTGAGAAATATTAGTCTAAATCTTGAGGCGAGGGGAGAACAGGGGCCCAGGAGCTTGTCTACCTACTTTTAATAATAGGTGCTTTTTCCCATACAGGTTCAGGTTTCTATGTTAAAACTTCCATTGATTTCAGTGGAACCTGAAGCATAATTAAGTTGACTAAGTAGGTCCAGGAGTCAGATTTTAAGAGATTAAGGTTTTTAATTTGCTAGCAGTGAAATACTGGGAAAAATTACAATGCTTACTATGTCAGTGATTGCCAAAGACTACTTGGTTCCACAGATTGGCACCGATCCTAGCCACAGTCACCTGTAAAATAACTGCTTTCTCTTTCAGGGTTTGGAGGTAGCTGTTTTCAGAAGGATGTCTTGAATTTAGTGTACCTCTGTGAGGCACTGAACTTGCCTGAGGTAGCTCGCTACTGGCAACAGGTACAAGTTCTTCACCAATTTTTTCAGAGGGTGGTGGTTCTTCAGCACTCAGCTTTCAGGCATTGAGCTTTTAAGCATTGTCCACACAAACTTTGTTTCAGCTCTAAGGAGCAGATACCTTAGTGCTGATCACCTTTACATTTCAGGGCCCTCGGCCTAACACTGGCATTTGATACTTGTGGGTGCTTAGGCTTTTTTGGGGTGAATTAAGTTAATTGGATCAAATGGATTGTGAAGCTGTCTAGCAGCAGTAGAAGATGTAAAGTACAAGCATGAGTCTCCTGTCTTTCTTTTGTAGTTGGGTGTCTGTCCACTTTGAATCCAGATCTCATGGTAGTTTCCTCAGGGTCTACTTTTACAGCTCTGAAAGAACTCAGTAGATCTTGCTATTTTTAAAAATAAACATGATTGCTGGTGTTGCCTGGTTTAATGTTAGGGCTGGTTGGGAAGATATGGATGCTCTCAGGCCTGGCTCCAATGCAGCAATGATACCCAGTCTGTACTAGCAAGCATTTCCCTATTAACCAGTGAAAGCACCTTTCTCCCTAGTCCTGACTGAGAAGCTTTGAGATGTGTGGTATGGTCAAAAAACCCCTTTGGTTTATTGTCCTGATTTGTCTGTGGTGGTCAAGTATAAGCCTGCCTAGCAGATGCCCCCAGAATACCAAGTACATGATTTCCCTACCTTATTAGCAGCTTTGGTTTTTTCAGTCTTCATTTTGGTTAGCCTTTTTTCCCTTCACTCGCCTCATCCGAGGAACAAATGGAACACTTGCATGTGATAACAGAATTACGGAAGTGAAGCATTTAAGTGTGGTTGAACTACACAAGTTTTGTGTATTGGCATCTGTTAGTGTGGATTAAAGAGGTTAAAAATATTCTCACAGTTGTTACACGTGGCATGTAAAAAAGTGTAGGTCTGGCAGTGGGATGTATATGGCATGTAAAAAAATGAAACACTGAAAGTGTGTACTAAGCAGAGACATGGAAAGCAGTAAGTTTTTAATTTTTTGAAAAAAGCAATCTGAAAAAAATCTTAGCTTTTAAACTAGGTAATGCATGTTAAGATGTGTATATATATGCATCAGTATTCACTCATTAAATAGGATTTATCTCAGAATTTGATAAATTAACTAGATTTATCTTCGGATTGCTTATGATACTGAGTAAAAATGCTTAGCCTTCTTTTAAGCCTCTATTAAATTTGTGTGGGTAGTTCAGCTTGATTGTTAATAGAATCTGTTTATAGTTTAAAATGGCTCCCTTCTGTACCATCATGACTTGTATAATTTCAGGTAATAGACATGAATGATTATCAGAGAAGAAGATTTGCTTCCCGCATTATTGACAGCTTGTTTAATACTGTCACTGACAAGAAGATTGCTATTTTAGGGTTTGCTTTCAAAAAGGATACTGGGGACACAAGGTAAGCAGGCAAGCTCAGTTCACCAGCATGGATTCCCTACAGCTGTCAGCAGCCACCCAGCTAATGCCCACCACTGAATTGAATTAATAGCTGAATATGAGACCCTTTTGTGACTGCATTGGTTTGTAAAAAGGATTAGTCTTTCTTATATGGTTGAAAACTGATTCTTGACCTCTACAACAGACCTGAATCATGCAGAAGTTGCAGATAATTCTAGTCCTTATAAACTTGCACAAGCAAAGATAGATTTTGACAGACTTTTTCCATTCTCCACAGAAAAGAATGCAAACACTTTTGCAGCTGGTTCTAAGTTGCTTTGTGAAATCAAAGTTTCAGCTTGATTTCCTGAAGTGGTTAATTCTGTTCTCTTGTAAAGGTCAAACAGTACAACTCTTCAACTGCAGTTTGTGGGGAAAGCTTATAAACTTTATAATTTTGGTCACTAGGAGTCATCAGACTTGCTGTCTGTCTTATACGAGTCAGCAAAGAGATACAAACCTTTTCATATTATTCTCCTTGGTGTCTGTCAAGATTACGAGTTTCCTGCTGGCATGGTTGCCACTAAGATAATTAATGTAAAAATTATATAAAAACTCTGGCATTGCATATCATGATTCTTGAGAACTTTCATTACTTGGAACGTGCCACCTCATTCTTTAACTGATTGATTCTCTCCCCTAGAGAGTCATCCAGTATCTACATTAGCAAGTATTTAATGGATGAAGGAGCAAAGCTGCATATCTATGACCCTAAAGTACCTAAGGAACAAATCATCTTAGATCTCTCACATCTGGGTGTCTCAGAAGATAACCAAGGTAAGAATTCTCATATGAAGTTTTATTCCCTCTTCCCACCCTATTCTCAACATACACAGGTCTGTTTAGATATCATAAATTCATTTTCAGCATGACATCATTGTGCTCTTGGTTGCACTTACTAAAAGATTGTTATAGCTCATGAATTACTTTCATTCTTCTTCCTTTCCTGTAGCTTTTGTAGATAAATGCTCAACTATTGTATAGTTTTCCTCCAATAAACACTCATTTGAATAGATCCTTAGAATTTTATCTCGGAATAATTAAAAGGAAGAGAAAGAAGAATGTCCAGGACAAACTAGTTCTGACAGTTCCTTTGTACCCCAAGTTCTATCTTAGTTCTTTCTTACATATCTAAAATAGAAATAAAGTAGTGATTCTGG
Source organism: Irena cyanogastra (assembly GCA_013397155.1). Lineage (NCBI taxonomy): Eukaryota > Metazoa > Chordata > Aves > Passeriformes > Irenidae > Irena > Irena cyanogastra. The sequence goes on along the minus strand of VWZV01007363.1, from coordinate 56,349 downwards.
AATGTACTACTGAGCATTCTCTCTTCCCTCATATCACTTCCAAATTACTTTGTTCCCTTACATTCAAGAAACCTTTAAAATAATCACCTATGATTACAGAGGTGAGGGGTATTTGGGACCTCTGTTTTCTTACTGGGGAGAGGGAGAATGGAGCTGATGGATGAGGAGAATAGTTGAGGCTTCTAGAGGTGAAGAGAATGGAGCAAATTGAGCTGTGATGATGAATGAAGGGTGTACATTATTAGACATGCCCTTGAATTTGAGGGAAAAGGGAGACTTTCCTCTAGGTAGCTGCTCAGGCAGCCCCTGGGAAGCCACGTGTGTCTCTTCTCTAGTGTGAACTGAGTGATAAATAGAAACTGATGTGCTACTATTGTGCAGACAATGACCTTTGTGAGAGTTGACGTTTGAGCACTCCTTAGTACCTTCAAATTCTAGAGATTGCTTGGCTGTTTACATCAAATTTGAATGCTTGACTTCAAACATTTAAGTGCTCTGACTACTCAGATGCCAGGTACGACCTGCTTTCATTTAAATGAGTGAAATCAAAATATTAAGTATCTTGGTAGAAAATATTTCTAGGTGGGTGACTTAAAACCACTTGTTTGTGTAGGGCAAGGAAGGAGAACTCATTTGCCAGAAATGTGCTAGACTGATGCTAAAGACATGCAGAATAAAACTATTTTCCTTCTGTTACAGTGTCTCGGTTGGTCACTATCAGTAAAGATCCCTATGAAGCCTGTGATGGAGCTCATGCCCTTGTAATTTGCACTGAATGGGACATGTTTAAGGTAAATGCTATCTTTAATTTAAGCTAAAAAAAAGAAGAGAGAGTGTTATGCTACTTAGCTGTTTTAATTACTCTTTGCAGGAATTGGATTATGAACGTATTCATAAGAAAATGCTCAAGCCTGCATTTATCTTTGATGGTAGGAGAGTTCTAGATGATCTTCACAATGAGCTACAAGTCATTGGCTTCCAGGTAATCATCTGGGTGATGTTTCTTATGTTTCTTTCCTTCTGCTCTCTTCCCTATTTCTCTCCTTCTTCAGTGACTGAGTAGCAAGGGGAAAAAACCTGTGGAGGTGAGGATTTAAATGTAAATCTGTCTATTCTCAAGTGTTCATTAATACTCTTTTCCTCCACTGTCTTATTACTTTCACAGACTGATGTGCTTTTAAAGTTGAGGCTGTGCCATCAACATTCCATGGTATAAGCCTGTCTTAGAATCATTCAGGTTGGAAAAGACATCTGAGGTCAGAGTTCAACCACAAATCTAACATCTGAATGCTGCTCTGCCTTCTTTGCAGCAGGGAAATAATGGACAGTTAGGAGATAAATGTGAAAAACTGCTAAATCTCATGCCTAAATTTATTCTAGGCATGATATTTGACTCCAAGACCAGCCCCTTCACTGTTTCTTCCAGAACTGCAGTCTTTGCAGAAGGGCTGAGTTTGTATGTTACAACCTATGCCATAGCCCCTACTTGGAATCTTATTTTAATATCACAAAAAAAAAATTTTTGAAATTGTCAATAACAGGATAGCAAAACACACTTCCTGCAGAAGTGAATGTAAGCTGTAAGTACCATTTTTGCTCCTCACAAAAGACATAAGCAGGTTTACTGGAGACATGAGACAAACACTGGACAAGATGTAATGCAGGTAATAAATGTTTATCAGCCAGTGAGATCTTCACTTGTACAAGCTATTAAGGGAAGTTTTGGACTCTTCTCCCTGAGGTTTGCAAAACAAAGCTGAGTGATATTGGAAGTGAAAGTAGTGAATGTAAAGATATATCTGAACATAGACAATGAGTGAAATGCTCAAGTGTTATGTGAGAGGCTGGAGGAGATGACTGATTAGTCCTTTTAGTCCTTTGTGTTTGATTAAGATCAGCCAGAAGATCCAAACAATGGTGTTTGTTTATACCAGAGAGAGGACCCAGAAGCTTAACTTTTTAGCTAAGTGTTTTGCTAAGCTAATAGCAAATTTTATATCAAATTCTAATCTGTGTGATATTTCTCCTAGGAATTTATCTTTGGAAGTCTTCTGTGCCTTAAAGACTTTATAGATCAGAGACTGTACTTTTGTGTTTCTTCTATGAAATTCTAGTTGAATTTTTAACCAATTCATGAGTTTGCCATCCAGAATGCAATTAGTCATCCAGGTTTATTATCCAGATTTTTCATCCAGAATATCATTGCAGAGGCATTTAACAATTGACCTATATTTTCTGCATAAAATAATAAAAAGGATTTTGTCTTAAACAGACAATCCCAAAATTTAAGTTTTTAGGGCTCTAATCTTTTAACTTCCCTTGTTAAAATCTATTGCACTAGACAGCCTGATGCTAATAGCAATTCCATTGTATACAATCCAAACCTATGAATTTGAGTAGTTTTAATTTTTTTTCTCAAACTGGAGTTTAAATAACTAAACACACCTACCATTTCAATTATAACCGGTTTCCGCAGTTAAAGCTTAATTCAGGAAATATGAATGGGAAGCTCTGTGATTCTAGGCAGAGTAATTTCTGATGTGAGGAAAAAAAGTCTGCTCAGGTCTCAAGCAGGGAAAGCAGAGGAAGCCTTAATTGAAGGGCTGGAAGCACTTTCAGCATAGATGAAATTTAACTAATGCTAAAATCACCAAATCCTGAAATAATCTGATAGAAGCATCTCAGCCAGCATAAGAACAAAATATGCAGGCCAGATCAGATGCATGTTTCAGTCTTTTTTCATTCCCTGTACTCCTGAGTACTGTGCTTACTTTTATAATGGCTACAGGATTCCTTTTTTGATATTTTTTCCCTGTTTAAGCTACAGGTATGTACTCTGTGAACCAGCTTGTATAAATCCATTTAACCAGGCAGTTGAAGCTGTTAAAGGGCAAATATGGTACATATAGCTCTCTTCACTGTTTAAACAATGCTCTTTAGTGTTAACTCAGATGTCTGTCTAGAATATATTCATCAAAATTTTGTTAAAATAGGATAGTTGAAGTATTTTGTCTTTTGGAGCTTTGCATTTGACCTGCATTACTTAAGAGGAAAGCTACAGTTCTGCTTATTTACTGAGTGTCTGAACTGTCTTACCTAGTTGGTGTTTTGTCTTCTGCAAGCTCTGTCCTTAGTGATTCACATTAGTCTGACCTAGAAATTAGAGGAATTTGTCTTGCTCTTTGAATTTTGCCATACCTGGCTTGTGTGTGCTGGCTGTGTAACAGGCTTTCACTCGTTGTTTTGGCTGCCTTTTGAGCCTTTCAGAATTGTGTTGCCTCAAAAACAGCCTACTGCATTATGGAGGGAAAAAGCTTTTTCTGTGCTAATTTAGTATAAATTTTTAGGAAAAAGAGTTTGAAGCCCCATTTTATGAATACCCAGAAATATTTTATGTTGTTTGTATTTGTAGTCCTATGGAAGGTGAGGCAGATGAATGTTCAGATTGTCAAGATGCAGCTTTAAGTAGGCAAAGCAGACACCTGTAAAAGTCTGATTGGTTGCTTTGATTTTTAAACAAACTCTTTGCAACTCCAGTCACAGAAACTGTCCTTGGGCACACTGTGCTTTGTGGCTTGTTTTATTCTAATGTTCATAAAATGTGTTCTTTGTAGATTCCTCATGGGTTGACATGATTGTCAAGACTCACTTGTTAAATGTGTTCTCTCTTTCAGATTGAAACAATTGGGAAGAAGGTGTCAGCCAAAAGAATTCCTTTTGCTTCTTCATGTGAAATTCCTAAATTCAGCCTGCAGGATCCACCTGTCAAAAAGCCTAGAGTATAATGTTTAATAGATACTGAAGGAATTATGTGGATCTTCTTAGTGATAATACTGTAAGCCTATGCTTTTTTTAAGGAAATATATTTTTCATAAACTAAACCAATTTTACAGTAGAAATTGTACCTGGTACATGTGAATTCAGTCTATTTTCAAATCTCTATTTTTATAGCAATTTTTTTTTTTGGTTACTGAGGATGGTACAAATTTGTTTTTAATAATGAATCATCTTTTAAGTGAAAAAGTTAACTTCAAACTGCAGATTTCTGCTTCCAGAAATGTTCCTAAGCAGCACTTTAAATATTTCAAATGATATGAAAAGACATAGAATATCTTTTTACCTGAGTCCAGTTATAGACTGTAATCAGTCTATATAAACTGTGATCTATGGACTGGAACTTCGGTCTCACCAATTTTTTTTTCTTTTGGGGTGATTCTTTTCCCAATTAAATGCGTACTCTAACTGGCATTGAAGCCGAGAGATCATTTCTAAGAAAATTGGTAGGGTTTAGGTCCAGCCCTAAGGTAGAACTGACTTCAACAATAATGCTCCAGTCCTGGTTGGGATCCATTGGCGCTGGTGCAGTCTAAACTGCATCTTTTGGGAGACCATGTAGTTCTGCAGACATCAGTTGTGTAATTAGTGCCAGTGGACAGCAGTTACAAACTGATCCACTGGCAGATCTTCAGTTTTCATTCTTTGGTTGTCTTGCCTACATTCCATGTGCAGCCGCCACACGTTTTTTATTTAATCAGATTCCTGGGGCAAGTATTCCCTAAGTTACAGCAACACAACCTGTCTTCAGCAGAGGAGCATTCTGCTTGTTTGAACATTGCATTTAAGGAGAATTACCTTAATTTGGTGTCAGCTCAAGTAGAAAGCAAATATTGGCTTTAATGTTACCTGATTAATTATCTTTTTCCTTCATTACATACTCCATCTAAAAACAGTCTTTTTAATGAATCTGCAAAAAATTAATCTCTGCTGTGAAGAAATTATTAAAAATAATTTCAGCCCCATAAATCAGCTTCCTACCTCATTTGACTAGCAGGAATGAATACTTCCAATGTTTTATTGATATTTTTGCCTTTACTGTTACTTTGTTTCTACTTTTTTAATTATTCTCAATTGGCCAGTGCTATTAAAATCCTTGAGATGACAGTGTTTGTCAGTGTTTGGCTTGTTGCATGGGGTTGTGAAATGGAGGGGAAGACAGAGAAGGATGACCATGATCAGGTTTCAGACTAGAAGGTTTAGACATCTTAGTTGAATAATAGAGTGTTGGGATAGTAGAGAATTATCCTGCAACTGGTCAAATAATACCTTCTGAATTATTCAACTGGTGTGCCTTCAAACATGGTGTATCAGTAGTTAAACCAGGAGGTAAGATCAGTGTCTTGGTAACGAGTGCTCTTGCTGTTACTGCTTACCTGCAGAAATGTAGATACAGTTTAAGCTTTAGGACAGTTACTTGAAGATTTAAGGAACTTGTATAACAATTTGGATAAGCAATACAAGGCACCGTTATCTGACTATGAAATAGCTGTGTCCTTGAACCAGATGCTTCCAGGTTCTGCATGTCAATGACTTCCACATAGGGACTTACTCTGCAATCATCTGGCACTTTGGGCAAATATGCCTGAGGCTTTTTGTCCTGCTGTAAGATTTTTCACACATCAAAAGCCACTCAAAGTGAGTGGGAATTATGGGGGCTTAAAATCAAACTCTCATCTTTCATCATGCCATTTCCTCCTCCCTATTGGCTAGTGCTGCTTTCATGTAACAATCCTGGGATACAGGAAGGGTTGCAATGTGACTCTTGTAAGCATTGTGATCCAAGAGGCAGATCCACCCTGGTTTTGCAGGTGAGTGTCCTCTTGGCTTCCTCTGGCCCTGTAGCATCTGAGAGGGCAGGCTGGTCACTGCTCCTTTGGGATTAAGAAGAGGGTGCTGGCAAGTTGTACTCGAAGGGTCTCTTGTCCTTGACTGTTCAGGTTAGCACAGCACTGCTTCAGGGCCCATCTTAACCAGGAGGGTGAGTAGAGGTGTCAGAAAATCGGGATGCCTTTCTGAAACTTGCACACAGCTGTAATAGTAGTGCCTCTGTATGGGACCTGTCTTTCATCAGTTTGAAGCAGATGATGAGCTGTTACTCTTGTGTAAAGTATTGCTCCTTTTAGGAATATGAAAGTGTCACTGAGGTTCACTTTTCACAAGCCATCCCAAAGAGATGGAAAAACTTAAGTATTGTTACCCCTATTGCTACCCTGTTTCTCCTGCAGAATTAGTCAAAGCCTTGAATTGTGACTTGTGGCTTAGTCATAAAGATATTAAAGAATGGCCAAGTTCATTACGGTGGGATCACTCTCACTTCCCTCTCAGCAAAGGGGGAGCAGCAGATCCTTTTTCAAGAGCAGTAAAAGGTAAATCTAGTACTGGCATTTCCTTTGCTTTCTTAGAGTCAACTTAGTTTCTTGGTGGATGCATTCTTTTAGTGGGAGAACTGGGATTTGGGGGATGAATCCAGTGAGGCATTCCTTCAGGAGACAGTGAACCTTACCACAGGCCAAAAGGAAGAGCTTCAGAAGTTTGTGCAGCACCATGAGTCATAAGCCATCATCTTCAGAGTATAGTTATCTGGGAAATAAGAACTGGAGATGACGTGTTCTGTTATGAAAGCTTGAGTAGTGCATCTAAGAGATGGGGTTTAATGCTATTAAATCTGTCTGGATGTTACAGCATGTCATTCTGGATGAGAATTGTGTAATGTGACCAACGGACTCCTGTGCTCTGAAATTGTTTTTACAGGGTTCTTAAAGTGCAATTCCATGGCAACACTGCTTTACACTGCAAAAATGTTAATACAACAATAATACAACAAGAAAAAGAAGAAAATCAGGATTTAGTACAAGTCTAGAAGCAGTATGATACAGAATGCATTAATTGGGTCTTACCCAAGACATATACAGACAAATAGCACCAGGCAAGATGCAATGTTTTGAGTATGTGTGTTCATGGTTTTGTGCAGCTAAAACTAGTCTGGTTCCAGGAATACCATAGCCAAGAATATTCCAAATGAATAGAACACATTTTTGACCAAGACTAGTTATTATAGGAGTAGTTAGAGGTGAGATTTTGTATTGGCCAAAAAGTTTACACTTCTCATTTGAGGTTTTTATAGTGCTATAATCTTGTTCAACAGCTAAACTTGAAATTTAATCGTTAAACAATGCAGGAAGGCATAATGGAGATCTGATTTAGGAATGCTGGAATCGAGCTAAAATTTCTGCTCCAAGTTAAACACCTGCAATAAGTTACTACATGTTGTAGTAAAGAAGCATAAATACTTCACACTTTTTTAATGGAGGGGACACCAATGTTAATTATTCATCAAGGAGGAAAAAATTCAAAACTGTTTTTAAATTGACAAAGCCAGTGTTCAGTTCACCTAAGGACTTGCATTGACTGGAAGATGCAACAGTTCTCTATGAATAACATTTAATTATATTTCAGACAGTGTAGTAGATTGATGTGATGATGCCAAAAAGACTATTCATTCTTTCAAAGTGTCTGTGTCAACTCTAAATCTTATTCCCAAAACTCAGTTTAATGTTTTCCTGGTTGCAAAGATGATTAATGTTTCTTAAAATACTTTATAGCTGCCTTGTGAATCAAACTGACAGAATGGTATGACTGACATACAAAATGAAAATGTCACCAAACATGAAGCTTCAACTAAACAGTCATGAAACCTGTGCTGAATTACAAAAAGGATAGTTGTGAGAGTTTGGTGCTTTAACACATAGTTATGGAAAAACTGAATGGGCAATAGGGGAAGTCAGATGCCTGTACAAGCAGGAATTTGTAACCAGGGGAAGAACTTCAGGGCTTGTCCTCAAACATTGTTAAATATACCAGGCAAAGACCCTCTCCAATCTATGAAGTATGACTTTCACTAGAATCCACAGCAAAACATGCACCTAGAAAAGCTTGTGTAGCTTCTGACACTTGGTACCAGACAACTTGCAGACAGTTCTGTAAGAGCATGAGATCATCTTCTGAACCACCTAGCAGCAACTCACAAGATAATTTTAACATGATGTAATATTGGACTATGTTTCAAGAAGCATTATTTTTCTCACTGTAAGGAAGTCACTGTGCTGTGTTCTCTTGTTCCAGTTTGATAATGGCTGTATGGCTCAGAGCTCCTTTTTTCTCTATTTTGGGTGTTGATATGCTGAAAGAGCAGTAATTTGGCAGAAGCTAAAGTCATATTCTGTTAAATATGCTCTGTAGGCGAGTCCAAACCATTCTTTCCAGTAGGACCTCTCATAAAGGCTGGCAGCTGTTAAATGTGTGGGTATCCTGGAGTTGATGTTGCAAGCCTCTGTCTGCTGCAGTGGAGAGAGTGTTGAATTTCTTTGCAATGGTTGATAAACTTTCCCTGCTCTAGTACTCAAGTGTACTTTAGCTGAAGCAGGGTATTTTTGGCTCAAAATACACCTGGACTTTCCATAACTAGCAATCAGAACTTTTAGTTTGATTTTTAAATTTTATTAATAACATTGTTTATTAAAAAAAAAGGCAGCCTTGCCTGTCTCTCTGCCCTTACAAACTACAGCTATTCTTTTGTTTATCCCTTCTTTCCCTTTGTTCCTCATTGCTCACATTTCCCCTTGGTTAAAGTTTTGTCTTCATAGTGCTTTAATATTGCTGTACTTCATTTTGTGAAGTGTCAGCTGTGCATCACTGGCCTCGGTTGTATAATATTATGTTCCTACAAGTTTCTCCTATGTATGATCTTGCTAGGTAGATGTCTTCCTTCTGTCATCTTGCTGAGTGGTGGGTGTGCAGGGTCCACTCTCCAGTTAATTTAGAGCCAGTCACAGAATTACCTGCATGAGAGTTTGGGACCAGACAGCAGTCCTGGGATGTTTCCCAAATAACGTGACAAAGATACAGGTCAGGTTAGTTCAGAGATGGTATTTGATGTCCATAGCTGAGCATTAGGGAGGAACAATCATTGGTATTATTGTTGTAAAGAGAGGCAAGTAGAGCTGTTAATGTACCATAAGCCATGTTTTTATTTCTGCTTGAGCTTAGTGTGATACACAGTGGATTTCATGTTTTACCCACAATGTAGTTCACTTCTCAGCACTCAGATTTAGCAGCCAGACCAAGCCTCAAGGGGCAAGTAACCAGACCCACCAAACACAACCACTGGGGTTTTAACTCTCCTTTAATGACAAGACAATAGCCATGCAATAGGAGCACAGTACAGAATTGCAGCAGTTCTGCATACTCAGTACTAAAGAAGCATCTGTGCAGCTCAGTGGGGTTTGTTACAGTCATGTACATAAATTAGGGATAGCTCTGTTTATGTTTCTACACCAACTCTGATTTTTCAAATGGTTTAAATTAATGTTATCTACACAAGGTTGTCTTGCCAGAAAGGACATTTTGTTGTCTTTTGCTTGATACCTTGTATATACCAAGGCTCACACTTAGAGGCATGCAAGCTCTGGAAAAGCTTTAGCTATCAGAATGGTACAGCTCTTTTTCTCTGATGCAGTTAAGAGATACCACCTTTTGAAAGAGTATCACTACACTTTCTCTGGCGTGCTTCACGAAAGCCCTAATCTGGTGCATTACCATGTACGGAGTCTTTCTTTAGAACTCCTATAGTTCCCAGAGCCCCTGCAAGCTTATGTTACATAGTAAGATACATCAAAGTATCAGTACCTTTCAAATTACTATCAGCACCTTCACAGGTATTAACTGCAGCAATGCTGACTGCTGTAGCAGACCTATAAATCTGCCCAGTCTTTGTTCCCAGCTTATGTTTATTTCTTCCACCTCAGTTCCATCACTCTTTCAAAATTGGTTCTATCTTCTGTCTTTTTGCTGAACACTAGAAGTACTCTGTTGTTGTAGCCTTGCCAGGAGAAATGAGGTAAAATAATGTGTTTTGATGAGGAAAAAATTGTTCTGGAAAGATAGTAAGTTTATTCATATAGCCACCATCTGTTCTTCTGCATTTCTGGAACTGAGTATAATTATGCACTGAAAAAAGGATTCTTAACACTGGCTGCTTTAAATAGGTTCACTCTCATTTTCAGATGGCTTTTGTCTTTCTTTTTTCTACTAAGTTCTTCAAGAAGAATTCACCTAATTAAAAGGAGAAAAAAAATAAACACCAAAATGATTTATAGGTATTTCAATAAAATCAGGCAGAAGACTACATTCTTATTTAACATGAGTGTTCTATTCTACAATACAATTGTTTTCACCAGTTATTTTATAGGAATTCAATTATATATAACAGCATTTCCAATACATATAAACCCTCAAAACTACAACCCAATGCAAAACCCCTCCACTCCCAAAATCCTGATTTTCCTCCTGTCCAGTTTTATGAAATAGCTCTATTGCTTTGTGCATACAACAGGCAAAAGTTAATTGATTTAATTAAATTTAATTCCGGTTTCATAAAGTATCAGCAAGTTATAGTGAAACCTGCTATAAATCTTGTTTGAGCTGTCATTAAAACAGACTGAGCAGCACAGTACCCCAGATGAGTCTTCTCTGCTCTTTCCTTAGGAAAAGCACGATGTTGTACCTACACAACAGTTCCATTAATATCAGCTGCTACTTCACACCCAGTGCTTTGTCAGAAAAAGTACTGCTGTAAGTGTCTCAAATTATTTTTAAAGCACTGTAAATAAATTCTGTCTAAAGCAACAAAATTGCAGCACAAACAACCAAGGACCTCATTGAACCCAGAGGCATCCAAGAGACAGAATGTGAAGGAAAACTTGAAAATTTGGTACCCTTTGTTAGGTATAGTACAGAACAGGTTTGGAAAAAAAAATAGGTTAAGCAGCACTGCAATTGTACAAATACTAATTACTGTCATACTGATGCATTTGGATGACCTACATGTAATAGTGTAATTTTTAAAATACAGATAACTATATGAGGTGTCCTTGAGCTAAGGTGAGCTTTTTTGCACATTACTTCACTGTTTTAGTTTTGTATAATAAAATGTTACTTGCTAAATAATGCAATGCTTTTCAGTAATTTACCTGCTTTATAGGAAGAACGTACTAAAGGCCCGCTAGCAGTGTAATGGAATCCAAGATCATTTCCTACTTTTTCCCAGTACTTAAACTTCTCGGGAGTTATGTACTCTTCGACCTGGGGGAAAAGAATTAATTTTGATCTGGCATTAATGCAAAGGAAATTGCTATAGCTAGCATACACTGAAATGAAATACAGATATATTGCAAGTTCAAAATTTTTCACTCCAAAGCTTTAATCAGTGAAGTCACAAACTGCATTTTTGCTCTGCTTTCTACCAAACAAAGGTATTTTATCTGTTTTACATATTTAGCTGTAAAATTCAGAATTTAATCTCTAGTTGTTGCTTTATCATTTTCTTAATTCTGTTTTTGAATGGTCCTTTCGAGCAAACTTTTTTTTCTGTCCAACTCTTCACTAACAGTTAATTCAGTGAAACACAGGAACAAAACAGAGAGCAAATTTCTGGACAGACTGCAGAAGCAGAAAATGGTAAATTTCCCAGCTGAAGTGGCACCATTAAGGGAGGGCCTGTGAGACAGTGAAGGGGTGCTGGTTTGAGCAATTATGTTTCAGACATACACTGAAGCTCTTGTTTTCCAGAATCATGCCTCAGCTCCAGCTGTCTCCCTGGCTAACAGTAGAAACTAGCACTGGGAAGTGTGCAGAAGATGGAAGGAATTAGATGGCTGAGGTAATTTTTAGTGAAGAGCCCCTAACAGATAATCATTGTCAGGATAAAGAAAGAGGGAATTTTATCCCAACATCTGCAGTGATAATAAGGATGACTGTGCAAGGTATGGACCATAACTTTGCCTGTAAATTAAAGGCACTTTTACCTTTAAGTGACGTTTTGTTGGTTGCATATACTGTCCTAGGGTCAAACAATCTACATCTGCTTCCCGCAATACTGTAAAAACAAAATTCCTTGTTAGTGGCAGAAGGATCACAAGGGAAATCATAGATTTACCTGTCAAATTGAATCTGTAAGCTATAAGAAGACAAACTATTTCAGAAATTAAATCTTTTTTTAACCCAATTCTTATTTTTCAATGGAACTTGGAAAACATTTTCTGCACCAGCAAACTGATTGGCATGTAGAGATAAAGATGCTTACGATTGTTTTCCAACACATTAAAATTCATACCTGTGAATTCTGGCATCTATTTCAACCCCAACTTACATTTCATTGTGGAATATATTTGTTCATCTGTCTCGCCTAGCCCCAGCATAATGGAGGTTTTGGAAATGACGCCAGGCTGGACCTCTTTAGCGTGTTTCAGCACACGGACAGACTGCTCAAAGTTGGCTCGGGGGTCGCGGACCTTCCTTCGCACATTTCCAGCACAAGGGGGAAAAACACGTGGAAGGACACAGAGAAGTTAAGAGATGTCAGGACAGGCGCGTTCTGCCAATTTCAGAGGTTTTTTGACCGCACAGTTCGACGCCAGCGCCGCGCCGGCTGGGGCGCCCCGCGAGGCGGCACCGACCCAGAGCCATTGCTCACCTCTGCAGCGCTGGCACCGTCTCCACGTTGTGGGCATACACATCCAGCCCAGACAAGGCGACTTTCTCCACTGCTTTAAGGTCACCTCGGAAATCGGGAGTTAGGCATTCCACCAGGATTTTTGGATTCCTGAAAACAAGAGACAAAACGTGGTGTTTTGTGTCACTGTTGCTAAAACACTCAAGATAGCAAAAAAAACCCCAAACACCCATAACTGAGGACATGACACTCTAACAAGCAAGGCAAACTTAATTAAGGATAATTCTAAACCAACAGGTTTTGCAAACACTTTATAACAAACTCATGTTAACTTGCAACATAGACATGTCAAAAATATATATATAAACAGTGCACTTGAATGTTTGAGGGACTGTTGGAATTGCTTTTGTATTTATTATTTGGCTTTTGCTGTATTTCAGCTCACATCAGTAAAACCAGGAATTTGTTTTATTTAAGATCATAGATCCAAAATACAGAGGAGCTATAATTCTGCTACTGGAATAAGAAGACTATGAGTCTAGAATCTAGTCTTGGTGTTCAGGAGCCTGTTTCTAGCTCAGAAAGGCAGGTGGGCAAAACTGCAGGAATCCTTCAAGCCCCAAGATACACTGGATAAAGACTTAAATGAGGTTATGCAAATGAATTCTGCAGGCAGGCAAGTGTGCTGTTGAATGGCATACAGGGCACTGATGTATGGTGAAGGCAGCACAGCCAGGGAAAGCAGGAAGGTACAATCACAGACTTGGAAATGGCCACTGAGGCAAAATAAAAAGCAATTTGATCGCTGCTGAATGGGAAACCAGACTCCTTTGGTCACATGGTGACAGTGTTACCTAACTCTGCTATGTTTGAGCCCCAAGCCTCAGGAATGAACATACCTCAGAAGAATTTATTCATTTCCTGGTAAACCAGCTGTCTGCTCAAAGAAAGAATCCAGTGCTTAGCTTTAAATAAGCCTAGGATGAATTGGAAATGCATCCAAATTCAAAACAGTTTGGGGCCATTCTATGAGAAAGATTAAGGAGAAAAAAAGGGAGGTGGCACAAACAGGCTAGAGGCAGACTTGTATTTGCATGGCCCCTGGAATAACCCTACCGAAGGAGCTTTGACCTACATGCAGTACCACATTCTAAAGTTTCAACAATAACAGTAACACATCAATGACACACCTTTCTTTCAGATGCAGGACTGTCTTTGCAAAGTGTTCCGCTCCACCATCAGGCATATCTAGAAGCATTTCAATTATTCAGTTAATCTTTCTGTACAATAAATGTATTTACTTATTAGCAAAGCTAAAAACCCATCCAATTCAAACCTTAAATGCAAAATAATAAAGCGGTCAAACCCCAGTCTTGTCTCACCACTTAGCCAAGGGCTTACAAAAGATATCTGACCAAGCCTCTGCACAAAGTTTAACTGTGATTGTCTAGGGCAGAGTTCAGATTTACCTGTCTCTAGGTTCCCTGTCTCCCTGAGCACAGAATGGCTTTACCTATTTATGGTTCTGCTCTGAAAAACAGTTGTACAAAAATTGAGAAGTATATATTAATGCTCTTTTAAGCCCCTTTAAAGCCACTGGATTTTCCATCATACTGAACAGTTTTTACAAAGGCTTTCCTCACCTATATGGGAGCAGAGAGCTACTGCAAGGGAGCTACTTCCTACTTCCTTAGGAAAACACAACTTTCAGTTTTGTTACATATATTCTAGGTTTAGTGTTTTGAAGGAAGTTCTGTAATGGTATTGTATAGGAATGTTTGTCTTTTTGCTATCCAAATAACAGAACATGGTGTATATGCATGCATTCTGCTAAAAATTAGTTAAAAATATTTAGCATTGTAAATATTTATTGATGTTTATTAACAGCGTAATTTCTGTTGTATTTCACCAGACATGGAGAAACACTAGGAATATGCAGGAACTGTGCAAAGTTTCAGCACTGTTGTCTCCTTTAACACGCCCCTCCTGGGCAGCTGTGCAGGTAAGTGTTTCTGGGGCCTGTGTGTAGCCACGGGACACGCGTGAGACTCAGAGCAGCGTGAGGAGAGGCAAGGCACGCACCGTCTCTGTCCACGGACGTCAGCACCACGTAGTCCAAGCCCCACTCCGCGATAGCCTTGGCTGTGTTGTAAGGCTCCTGCGGGTCCAGCGGAGGGGGGTTTCTTGCAGTCTTTACTGAACAAAATCTGCAGCCTCTGGTGCACGTGTCACCCATCAGCTGGAATGTGAAAAACATTCCTACCTTTACACAGTACGTACCACTATTGCTCAGCTGAGAAACAGCTGCATAAGCTACAGCAGATAAATCCTACCAGTAAGCAAAAAAGCCTAGGACAGTGGTTTACTCTAAGTTTATTGTAATAAACCCACTCCACTACAGTAAAGATCCAACAATGGAGTACAAACAGCTCAGACATTAACAGAACACTTAGGAAATGGTTAATGACTTACCATAATAGTAGCTGTTGCTGTGGCATATTCCCCACCTCCCCAGCATTCTCCAATGTTGGGACAACGTGCTTCTTCACATACCTGAAGGTGAAAGGCTGTACTGTACCTAGATTTTTCTGTATTATTTTTGAAAATAATTATTATATTATTGATGGATTTTAATAGTAGCCTACAAACAAAACATAATTCCTCCTGTGATAAATGAGGTTAACAATTCCATGCTGTTTTTAACAAGTCAGTAGAACAGATAGGAAGATAACTGCTTCCTGATATCCATTACCATTATTTTCTCTACTTCAAAACTGTAAAAACTGCTCAGCCACATAACTGTCTTACTAATTAGCACAGACTACCATTAACATTAATATTTTAAGAACTGATAAAATGTCCACAAAGTATGTGATTCATTAAAGCATGAACTTAGTCTGAAAAAAAAAATCCCCTCCATGCATTCTCACTGCTTTTTACTATCTGGAAAGTACAATTAATGAAATCTGTACAGTTTCTTTTCACAGAAATCAAGTCTGTAGCTCCGAAATTGTGTGTGTCTCCATTAAAAACATAACATCTTCTAATCTCTGGTGATGTAAGTAGCAAACCCCAGTATTTAAAATCACAGTAGGAAAAACATTGAATCTGTTCGATTTACCCTTATCCTTTAGGGGTAAAATTCACTGCTAGCAAAAAGGATCAGCACTGGCTTGGTTTCAGCTCTGAAGATCATGCAAGACATGATTTCTACCTGTCCTCCACAGAGAAAAATGTAAAATCTGCCTCACTTTTACAGGAACACTTGGTTGGTGCCAGACTTACCGTATGAAGATTTAAACTTCTCAAGGTATTCTTTAGTTTATTGTAGTTCTTTCCCATGGGAATCTTTGTTTTCAGCCATGGAGGAAGATGCAGCCTAAATGACACCAAGCAAAGATTAATAAACTAGTTACATGGTAAGTTTCATTAATAGATTCCAACAAGGAAAGGTCCCTTGAAAACTGATGCAACTCAGCAATTACTGTTAACATCACTCATGGCCCGACTGGACTTCTCTTCCCTGTTCGTCATCATTACAACACTCAAGGATGGGAATTGTTGTCATTGAAATGTTTAAAACTGTTCACTGTTCTAGAGAGATTGAACAGTGCCACACTGGAGACTGCAACAATTAATGGCAGTAGATATTGCACAGCCAAAGTCTGATCACTCTATAACTGGAAATATGGGGGTTTAAACATTTTTTTAACTTAAGTCTTCATTTTTTGTTTTCTCTACCAGTAGTACTTTTTCAACACATTCACCTACTGATGTATATTTGTGATTTAATTACTGGCACTCAAGAACATACCACCACGTCTCCACATATTTTTAGGGATTTGAAGTTAATGACACTTGTCCTTTCTTGAATAATCATTACATTTGCAACACAGTAGGGCAGAATTTAATAAAGATACATAGCATACATTTTGTAGTTATTACTAAACATGCAAGATCCTGCTGAGAAGCAGCTAAAGTTGTTTAAGATCACTATTACCTTTCTCCTTTCTCACGCTTTAAATTGCCTTTATACTCAGCCCATGTGCTCTTGTCTGACAGATCTCCAGAGACAAAGTCCTGTAAGTCTGGTCCATTTTGCAGGAATTCTTTTTTTTCCCCTGGCAAAGAACCTGATGTTCCATACTGGTTACACACATGGCTCCCTGACACCTAAAACAATCAAAATTGTAATTTATTTAGTAACAAACATGCTGGCATCATATACTATACAACAATTTGCTTTTTTGCTGGTTAACACATGCTTTGTGTAAGCATTTTCCCAATGGCTTTTAAGTTAAACGTATAATCCTCTTTTAATTTTAAGCTATGTGAAACAGACTTATCTATCATAACACCACATTAAGTTATACAGTGTAACACAAAATTCCCCTGTACCCAGCACTGTTGAGGCCACATTGTCCAGTTCTGGACCCCTCACTGCAGGAAGGACATTGAGGGGCTGGAGCGTGTCCAGAGAAGGGCAATGGAGCTGGGGAGGGTCTGGAGCACAAGGCTGATGGGGAGCAGCTGAGGGAGCTGGGGGTGTTTAGCCTGAGAAAAGGAGGCTCAGGGGGGACTGACTGGTCTCTACAATTGCCTGAAAGGAGGCTGTAGCCAGGTGGGGATGGGCTTCTTCTCCCAGGCAACCAGCGACAGGCTGAGAGGAAATAGTCTTAAATTACACTAGGGGAGGCTTAGTTTGGACATCAGGAGGAATTTCTTCCCAGAAAAGGTGACTGGGCATTAGAGTGGGCAGCCCAGGGAGGTGGTGCAGTCACCGGCCCTGGAGGTGTTTAAGGAAACACTGCCTGTGGCACTCAGTGCCACGGTCTGCTTGACAAGGTGGTGTCGGGTCACAGGTTGGACCTGACAATCTCAGAGGTCTTTCCAACCCAACAGGTCCTGTGAAATAGCGTTCTGTGGGTTACTCCGGTGTTTCGGGGCCGCAGGAAGCGGCGTCGCCAAGGTTCCCGGTGGCTGCCGGGCGCTGTCCCCTGGGAGCGGGGCCGGGGCTCGGTGTCCTGGGGATGCGTGTGTCCGTGCGGGGCTGGGACGGTCCGTCCCGGGCTCTGCCCGCGGCCACCCCGCGCTGTCCCGCGCCACCACCACAGACCAGCTCGACACCGGCACCACGATGCGTCCCGCAGGGTCTCCTCCTGCCGTGCCGTGCCGTGCCCCCGCCCGCCCCGCCCGGGGCACACAGCGAGACTCACCCGGGCCTGGCCCCGCGGCAGCAGCAGCCCCCGGGCGGCGGCCCCTCCGCACCAGCCCCGCGGCAGCAGCAGCGACATGGCGGGGCCCAGCCCGATCGACGCGCTCGGCCGGCTCGGCTACCCTTGCCTATCGAACGGCTCCCCCAGCGCGATGACGTCACGGGACCGAGAGCGGCTACAAGTACGTGATGACGTCATGCGCTGTCTCTTTTAGCGCTGTGCGCTGCAAGGTAAGGGTTGGCGGCGCCGCCGGGATCGCTCGGAATCGCCGGGATAATCCGGGATCATCCGCGGTGCTCGGACCCCCAGCGCCCCGCCCGCGCGCGGGCAGCCCCCCGGGGCGGCGCTGGGCCCCGCCGTCGCCTCCTGTCCCGCACCCCGCGCGAGAGGGCTCCGGGACGGCGCCTTCCCGGCAAGGCCCCGTTGAGTCCGCCGCGCCCCGCCGCGCTCCGGGCCTCAACGGGAGGCGCCGCTGCGGGGAGCGGAGCCTGGCGGTGGCAGCGCTGGGGAGGGCGTCGGGTCGCGCAAGGGAGGAGCGGACGGGGTCCTCGCGGGCACAAGGCCGAGGGAGCCTGCAGCGTTTCTCGTTGTCTCCCCCAGGATGAAGACCATCCTCAGCAACCAGACCGTGGACATCCCCGAGCAAGGTCAGTCCGCGCCGCGTTCAGGAGGCGCCCGGCGGTGCCGCCCCCGCAGCCCGTAACGCGTGTCCGCCTTTGGTTCGCAGTGGGAGTTTCGCTGAAGGGCCGGACGGTCATTGTGAAGGGGCCCCGAGGAACCTTGAGGAGGGATTTTAACCACATCAACGTGGAGCTGTCCCTCCTGGGAAAGAAGCACAAGAAGGTGAGTGCTGCGCAGGCCGTTTCGCTGCCCGGAGACAGAGGGGAGCTTTATAGTTTGCTTAAAAACTTCTTGGTGGTGCGGGAGAGTGACCGAAAATGTTCGGCTGCGCATGTATAGTTTGGTAAGTTTTGCTTATTCCTGTGTTTTCTGAGAGAGGTTGGTCTGATGGAGGCATGGGGCCTCCGCGGGCAGTGTGGGAGTGAACACGTTGATGGCGTTCTTCTGTAGTGACAGTGGGAAACGGGTTGGTCGCTGTATGCTGTTCTACAAACTGGGTCTTTTAGCGGATAAAAATCAGTTTATTAGAATTCCAGAAACTGCAAGTTATACTACGAGAGCAGATGTTCTTTAAATAAATGCATGATTTTTCATATTTTTTCAAAAAGTGTAAGAAAGTATCAACAGTGACTGATTTCAGCTACTGTTTCGCAGAGATTGAGTGTTTCATTAAAACAGTGGATCCACACACCGTGTTTCATTTAAGTTGACTATAGGAGGCAGACTTTTAAACAATATGCTTAGCAATTGCTAATACATCCTTTGGCTCCAGATTCTGTATTTATCTACCCCAGCTTGTTTGAAGACTTGTTAGTGGCAAGATCTGAAGAAAAGAAACGTTTCTCACATGTCTCAGGGTTAGGATTTAAAAGGCGGGAGCCAGGTGGGCCTTTAGTAGTCTGTCAAAGAAACAAAATAGTCCTGTGGTTTTGTTTGGTGGGCCTTAGGTAGTTTATCTGAAAGTTTTGTTCCTTATTTGTCACAAAATTATTTTGTTGCTGGTTTTGAAGTGTAGCTGAAAGCTTTGTTAATGTGATTTTTGATGCAGCTGCGTGTTGACAAGTGGTGGGGTAACAGAAAGGAGCTGGCAACAGTTCGCACAATTTGCAGCCATGTACAGAACATGATCAAGGGAGTCACTCTGGTAAGTTATGTTCGGAACCAGGACAACTGCTGCCCTTTTTGTAATGAGTGCCTTTTACTTTATGGAGGGAGAGCATTTCTAAGCATCCAAGATGTAGCTTCTTTCTCCTTTTGCTTTTTGTCTCACCCTTGCTGTCAGGCAAGTTGTGCAGGTGGAGGAAAAGCAGCCATGTCTCTTGGGCTCAGTGTCCTGCCCTTTTTCAGAAGCTGCACCTTGGCTTTGGTTTCTCCTGTGAGCTTCGTGCATGTGTTCTGCTTTTTGGGTGTGTTCTGCTTTCAATATCCTGTTATGTCCTGTATCCCAGGGCTTTCGCTACAAGATGAGGTCGGTGTACGCTCACTTCCCAATCAATGTAGTCATACAGGACAACGGCTCACTTGTGGAGATCCGAAACTTCCTGGGAGAGAAGTACATCCGCAGAGTGCGCATGAGGCCAGGTGAGCATTTCTGGAGATGTATTCTGCTGGTTTTAACTGGGCTTCCCAAGCTGTTTTCTTTGAGCTCTGCAGCTGAAAATGGGAGAGGATGAATAATTGATGGAGCAACATGTGCTTATCTGAATTGATGTAATCTTCTTATGATACCATTGCCACTCTTTAGGTTTATTATTAATAGTGCCTCTGTAATTTATCTTTACTAGCGAGAGCTAGCTGATGACCAGTCTGGAGTTGGTTTCTGTAATACAAGGAGTCCAGGATTTATTTCAATCACTGGGAGATCTTAACAGTGTTGATAGTTGATAACCTGCAGGTACTTAGTGTTAAATTTGCGTTTCTGTTTTAGAGCATTATATGTGAACTAGCTTCATACTGCATCATAGTTTTGGTCTTCAAGGTGTTCTAGTTTGAATTCGCTGATTATCTAGGAGCATGCACAAGAAACTTAAAAATTGCCATCTTATTAGCTGTTTTTATATCTCGCACACTTGAAGTTTCAGTAAAATGTCTAACGGAAAAGCAGGCACTTGATGGAGCTTGTTAAACTTTCGAAAGGAGGCAACAAAATATGTCATAAAGAGAATTACATACAGGCTGTAGGAAAGATTTCCCTTGTCTGTTTGTTTTTTTCTAATTCCACTTCTGGTGAGGGTATGGGTAAGGACATTTAATGTGGCTGATGATGTTTTGGGGCGACTATAGAGGAATGCATCAGACTTCTCCCAAAACACTGGTAGATAACATTGCAGAGTTACAGGGTTTTTGATTTACTGTGAGATATTAAAAGTGAGTTTGATTATTGTATTTGATTTTTAAGTCAGCATTTACTGTTAGTAATGGGCTGGCTTAAAATCTGCTATCTGTTGATTAAATAGATGAAACATGTAAGGGGAATAATAGAAGTAAAAACTTCTGTTATTCCCATTACAAATTCAAGTTTCCTGTTAGATTCTTGAATGCCGTCGTGCTTACTCCTCGTGAGTATTTGCAGCATTGCTAGTGTAAACACAGTACATGACGTGACAGGGGGCAGGTGGTTTTTAGTGGCTTTTGATTGGGCTGACTCCAGGTTTGTCTTAATGAGCACAAACCTGCGGGAAATGGCACCGCCTTGCTGACAGAGCTGTGCTGGCAAAGTGCTGGCTTGTACACAGTGTTGGTGATTGATGCTTTAATGTAATAATGGATAAGCAGGAGTATCACGTCAGTAGCTTTCACTCCAGAGCATGACTTGCACTAATCTTTAAATTTTGGAACTGTGT
This sequence comes from Irena cyanogastra, assembly GCA_013397155.1. Classification (NCBI taxonomy): domain Eukaryota; kingdom Metazoa; phylum Chordata; class Aves; order Passeriformes; family Irenidae; genus Irena; species Irena cyanogastra. The sequence goes on along the minus strand of VWZV01007363.1, from coordinate 35,323 downwards.
GAGGGAGGACAGCCCTGGAATGGATTTGAGGGGCTCTCTTTAACGAAGTCATAGGAGCTAATTATTGTCTTGAATACTAGTGTCTAGATAATGTAAATTGGGACAGGACATTAATATTGTTTCTTTAATACACTTAACACCTTCAACAGTGTGAATTATGTGTTCGCCTTTCCATAGGTGTTACCTGTGCAGTATCTCAAGCCCAGAAAGATGAGCTGATCCTTGAAGGGAATGACATTGAGTTGGTCTCCAATTCAGGTTTGTGAAAGTAGATGTGTGAAAAATTATATGGAAACTTTTATCTGAAAATGTCAGCTTAGCAAAGTATTTACCTCATACCCTGAGGTAAACAACAGATTTTTTTATTGCTCTAGTCACTGTAATTGCTTTTCATAGTTCCTTACTCTGTTTCTAAGCTTAAAGGTGTTTTTACAAGTCCACAGACATAGAACCTTCTTCTTCAAGTCAGTACTTACGGCCTTTTTGGCACCGAACTTTTCAGCTTTTCAGTTGTACATGTGTGCAGTAATGAAGTGCTACTGCTCCGAGTTGCCAAGATGAGCTCAGTGAAATTCATCCTATTTTCATGAGATCTTACAGGATTTAAAGTTGGTAATTCCTGTCTCTAGATGACAGTCCTGTTTGTTAGTTGAAATACTGGAGCTTAAAGAAAGGCTACAAGTTGACTTGCACCTTTTGGCTTTGTGCTAACAGTCTCACTTTGTCTGCAGCTGCCTTGATCCAGCAAGCCACCACAGTCAAGAACAAGGATATCAGGAAATTCTTGGATGGTATCTATGTTTCTGAGAAAGGAACAGTGCAGCAGGCAGATGAGTAAAACTCATAGGTTGGTATCATCTTAAGACACATGGTACATCTTCTTCGTGTAGATGTGGGACTTGGCAAGGATTATCTGCTTCAACACGGCCATGGTTAAACATGTTCCCAACAGGGATAAAATTTTGTTTGTAAAAGATGTCATAAGATGCATCATAAATCATGAATTTTACTAGGTCTGGCTGGACACCGCCCTCACTAAAATGATGGACAGCACCCAATTTATATATTAAGGTCTTCCAAGCAGTTAGTATGTAAATGCTGGTAACCAGGTCAGTTTAACAAGGACAACTGGACAACATTGTCCATGGGCATTGTTACTGAAGTTGAGTACGATTTGGGGATAATTTAGGAATTTTAACTGCTAAAGGAATTTGATGTGTTTCAGCTGTGTGTGGTTCCGTACATAGTACAAAACACCTATGCAAGATGAGACAGTCTGACTTGCAAATAAATTCTGTGTTGGTTGCCTTGAGAACCTAAGTTTGAGGCAGGATGTAGATGAAGTGAGTTTCATAAACACAGGTTTTTTTTAAATTATCCTCCAGATACCAAACATGAGCAAGCCTCCAAAAAAATAACTTTTAGTGCTGTTCCAAGTGCCTTGAGAGATGGAGCAACTTATTACATTTGTTGAACAGTTAAGCTGTTGTGCCTGAAGGCATCGTTAAGTAATCTTGCCTGCGTAAAATCAAGCAAATTCTTTGAGCTGTTAATGTCTGTCTTGCATTAAAATCATCAGATAATAAACATCAAATGGTTATAAACTTTCAGTTTCACATTTGCACTGCTAAAATCTTTCTAAAACCTCTTAATGTTTCATTTACAGTTGTCTGGATCCTGATAGATAGAAACAACCGTGAGACATTTTGCCAGCAATGCCAGCTGGTACAAGGTGCAAAAACCCTGAGAGGTTTAATAAAATAAACTATTAAACTATATTTCATATCTTGAGTTTGTTGTTTGTTTTTTTTTAAGAACTGAATGGTGATTGCATGAACCTGATGGCTTTTAGAGAAACAGATTGCCCACTGGGTCCACACTACCAATGTGTTTTCAAACCATGGGACTTCATTCAGACTGAATGATTGTGCTCAGAGACTGGGCGGGCAGTGTGTAGGCCATGCTGCCATGCTCTTTCTGTGACAAAGTTGTGAAGTGGCATTTTTGAGTCATAGCATTAAGAAATAGTAAAAGCATTTTTCTTACAGAGGGGAGACCAGTGTTCTTTCACATCTTTTCTCCAGCCTCAGACTTGTGATGACAGAATCTGAAGTAGGTGAAAAACAAAACTGAAATCAGTAGGAGTAGATTTGTAAGACCATTTAAACTAAATACATAGATAGAAGCAGCAGTCTGAAAATACAATGCTTTTATTGCTCAATTAAGAAAACAAAGAACTTGACCTCAAAGCTCAATCAGAGTGTATTGCTGAGTTTCACCAGCCATGATTTTTTATCTGGAGGTACAGCTTGGTTTCTTCACTGCTAATCTTGCCATGTAGCAACATCTAACGGGGAGGTTGTACTGTTTCTGTGCAGTAGTAAAATCCACGTTGTCACTTGCTCCATTCAGTTTGGAAAAAGTATATGAAACACTGGGATAGTGCAGAAACATACTTGGCAACAAGTTGCTAAAGCATCCCACACGTTAAAAACTCCATTCCACGCATGTTAAAAAATTGCCCAAAGATCCACTTGTATAATGACAAGTGCAATTTGCCTTCATCACTCTATTGAGTGGGTTACTATTTATTTAGATGTTCTCTGCTAGTAAAAATTTTTATGGCTGCCCCGTTTTGGAGATGAAAAATAATGATTGTATATGGTTTTGTCTCCAGTTATATTTGCTTAAAACTACTTCACCCAATCTGTCGGAATATCTGTTTGTCAATAATGGAGTTAATTTGGTTTTGGTCTTTAGGGGTATCTTCAGAAGCTGACCCGGCACATTTAATTCCTGGTGTTGTACTTAGTTGAAGGTTTGTGGGGTTTAATAACACTTCTAAACCCTAACAGCTGCAGTTTCATGCTGAACAACACTCACAACATGAATAGACATCACAAGACTTAGTTATTCATACAAAAGTGCATAGCAGTTCTCAAAAGTTGGTCCTTGCAAGTAAAGCTATTTTAAAGGTTATTCCAAGGCACAGGAGGGTAACAATTCTTGTTTTGTAAACAGATGAAGTTGTCTTCTATGTACAGTAGGTGGATAAAAGTAATTTCACCAGAAACAAGTGCCATGGCTCTTCTTCCTGTGAATGTGATTACTTCATTTTTGAATGAAATGCTTGGTGTGTGTGTCTGGAGTGACTCAGTGCTTTTCCACAGTTATCTGAATGGCATTGTCCACTGTAGAATGCAGTGATGCATCTCACTGAAAGTGGGCTTGTGCCCCCTTTTAAAATGAGACACAGATGCATTTGATGCTTTTTGCCTTAAAACGTTTCCTTCTTTTTCTTTTGTGAAAAAAAATAATAGCTAAAAGCAAACTGAGGGTAGAGAAAAGGCAGCAGGCAAAGAATATTAATGGCTTCTTCTGGGAAATAAACAAGCAGAAGCTACATGGCTTTTCGTGGCTAGAGGGGCCACAGACTGAGTAGTCAACAGGAAACCCATTGTTGCTTATCAGGCTATTGTAAAATCTTATTGAAGGCTTTCCTTTTGAATCTGAAGTGAAGAATCCAAATCTGGGCTTAGATTTTTCTTCAGTCAGCTTAAATGCATAGTAGCCTTTAATCTTGACTTTGTCAATGTAGTAGGCTGAGAAGGAAAAGAAACCAAAACAAAGTGTTAATAAAAACGTGTATTTCAAGTAAAACCTGCAGACTTTCTGGTAAGGAGTTCAGATTTCAAATTGTTACCAATTTAAAAAGCATACTTACACCATAAAATACTGCTTCTAATACTCAGTTGTCTCAATTACATAGGAACGGTGCCTTACTGTTTTAAAAAAATCCTTATGATTTGGGAATTTTTGGACCTACCCCATGAAAACTGGGTTTATACAGGGTTGGAGCTGGGAGTTTGTTTTCCTGGGAAAACTGGATGCTGCTCTTCACAGAAGCCAGCTGCAATGACTAGGAAGCAGCTGCCCATAACTGCCATGAGAGCAGCTTTCTGAGAATTCCTGCCCTGCTCCAAACTCAGCTGCTTGTCCCTGCAGCATGCATGGCTCTGTGTTACACTGCTGCACCCAAGTTCTGGGTGAAAATACTTAAAAATAGCAGGCCTTGAAGTCGTGCAAGCAGTGAGCATAGTTGGGAATGTGACCCAGGCTAAGAGCATGTACATTGGGGGATCTTTTTTTGAGTACTGTCAAGTGTCATTCTCTCTGAAAATTGAAATGGGAATACTATAATGAAGTACCCTTTAAACAACCCTTTCATTTAATAACTAATTTCCTTTAGTAATGTGTTCTTTTGTTTGCAGTTTGAAATTAGCGTGGAAGATAAATTGGCAAATGCTCTTTAGTCCTGTAGTAACTGAGAAAGCCAAGCACTGGAGAGAGAGCACTTTGTTTCTTGGTATCTGAAAGTAATCTGAAGCCATGCTTAGCCATGAGTAAGATTTGTCTCATTTTTTATTAACTCCTAGAGAGGAGAAACCAGGATACCTAGACTGTGTTTGATGTCAGTTACCTCAGAAAAGCTTTTGAACCCCCCATGTCCTGATCAGGATCTCTCTAATGCTCCCCAGTAGGGAACAGTGAGGGCAGGGATGTATTGCACATCTCATTTCGCCTGTATGGTTCAGGTACCAAGGCCTTGCTGGTAGCCTGTGTCTCACTGCTTTTCTTTAATGATTGGTTGGAGGAAGAGGGAGGGGAGGGGTGAGGTCCCTGCAGCATTTCTCATACGATAAGCTGTTGCTGAAGATCATTGCCTTGAATGTTTTTGTCCTCTACCTCCATTACTAGTTTTTCTCTAAAGAAAGAAGAATAAGTAGATTTCTATGTTTCCAGGAGAAAACAAGTAGTGGAACAAGGACTAGAGTTGGACTCTCCCTTCAACAGCAGCCAGTGCTGCTGGTGCCCTGCTGTATTTCTTCTGCATGTCCCTCAAGGTCTCTGTGGACTTGCTTGCACTTTCCTGTCCAATGACTAATTCAGCAAGCAAGGAGGCTCTTGCCTTTCTTTGGAGAGTAGAAACCTTAATTTTCTCTTGGGAGTTGTGGGGCTGAAGTGCCATCTCCTAATAATTTCTGAGTAACTATTGTGCTGCATGTGCATGCCCAGAGAGCTTCTCACATGGTTTAAATTGGAGGCAGCTGTAGCTGCATTTTGTGCAAGGCACTTGATGCCATTCCTTTGTGTCATAGCTACCCTGAGTATGACTGCGGAGTCGGGCCCCTCAGGGGGCTCAGTGCTGCTGGCTCCTGGATCTGAACCAGGACTGGCTTGCTCTGTCCAGGGCAAGATTTAGCCATGCCTGGGTCTGAGCCATGGAAATGGCTCCGAGGAACTTGAATCTGTCATGCACTCACCTTTTAAAACCTCTTGTATGTATTTGCCCAAGTAGTAATTTCGAAGTTCATCGTTGTCTAAGGATGGGTCATCTATTCCATTTGCTGTGATGTAAATGTCAATGTCACCATAAGTTTTTTTGATCCACCTGAGAACTTTGCGCATTCCCCAAGGCACCACTGCCAAACGAGAAGGGGAGCTCAGGCAGGTGATATCCTGCAGAAATTGAATGTCACGATCAAATTCATACTGGCTTCCATTCTGAGGTTCATGAATCACAAATCTGGTGGTGAAATGATTCAGTGCATAAAAGTCAGCTGCACCTTTGACAAGCTGCTTTTCCTCACTTGTGAAAGAGGGCAACAAAGTATATGAAAGGCCTTTTCTGTTTTTAAAGGTGATGTATTCCTTCATAGTAGCTGGATAGTCCCCAGTCTTAAATATGGGATTGGCAAACCAGCCTATTTCAAACTGAAGAAACCTGTTGGCAGCTTTTGAATGAGATTCAAAGAAGGGGTTGGCAGGCTCAGCCCAGTCCGAATGCAGGGACAGGGACACTTTGCCGTACTGAGAGGACCGGTACTGCTGGTCGTATATTCTCCAGGCCATGGCGTGTGCTATTAATAAATTGTGTGCTGCCCGATAGGTGTCGTTGCTGCTCCTGTTGTAGACATTGCTTAGCTGGTTAGGCTCATTTATTGTAATCCAAAGTTTAACCAAATCTCCAAGTTCCCTAAAACACAAAGCTGCGTAGTCTTGAAAAGCGTAGGCAGTGGATTGGTTCAACCATCCTCCTGTCTGCAGCAAAGGACCCGGCAGGCCCAGGTAGGTGTGAGTTGGATAATACAAGGTGACCATGGATTGAATGTTGAGTTTCAGGGATTCACTAATCACACATCTGTAATATCTAAGAACTTGCCTGTTGACCACTGACAAATCTCCATTGGGTAAAATTAGTGACCAGTCAAGTGCAAATCTGTAATGGGTGACTTTCATTTTTTCCAGGAGATCCAGTTGCTTTTTAATACTGACAAAATCTGTGCACTGTGCTGGTCGGGTTTTTAGCTTTACCCCTTCAACTTTGTGCAGAAGCCCATCTCCTGTGACATTCCAGAGGTACAAGCTGGAATCACAGAACTGTGGTGAGGAAGCTGCCGATTCTGCCTGTGAAAATAAAAATATGTTACAATAGGTTTTAATTAAATGAACATAACACCTGCTTGTAGTCTGCATTTCTACCTGTGTTTGGCTGTCAATTAGTGCTGGATGTCAGAAGGCCCTGCTTAGATGCTCCAGGGGGAAGAGGATAACCAACTCACCTATATGGGCTTTGTGCTAGTGGTCATCTTACCGTACTGTTCCTTTCCCTATGAAAAACATCAAAATTGCACTTTTTTCTTTGTGATTACACATGGGCATTTTCCCTGCCACCAGCCTACATGACATGTTCTCACACAGATAGCTCTCCCTGATCGAGTTCACTCTGGTCATGCATGCAGCAGTTCTCAGGCAGCTGCCAGGAGAGCGGGTGGTGAGAACAAGCACCAGGGGCTGTGTGAGGCAGGCATGGATTATTTTGGCACTGCTGCTGTGGTCAGCCTTGTGAAACTGAGGCATGGTAATCTGACACAAACAGCTTGTAGCATTTACTTGTATCTTTTCTGTCTCCTGCTAGTTGAAAAGGTTCAGAATAACACTTTTTTAAAAAATATTCCAATTTTAAAATGCTTTTTGTAGGTTTCAAAGTACAATAGTGAAGTTTAAAATATTTAGATTGCTTTTTTTTTAAAGGAAATGTACTTTTTTTTTGTGCTGCATATTAACAAGATATATAGAAGCTTAACTTTTTTCCCCCTATGGTTGTCAGTGAACACGTTAAATTATGGGATTTTGTTGTTATTTTTTGAGGCTGGTATTTGTCATGGGGCTGTCTGTGTGCAATGACAAGAAGGGTATCCCAACACTGGCCATACATACAGTTAGCTTATTTACTAAGTTTAAAGCAGACATAGAAATAAAATAAAGTATAAATAGGTCCTGTATGAACCCGTTTGGACAAAAGGTTGTATGATCTGTTTTCTAAAGTGAGCTCAGATGGTAAAAAACTCAAGGTTGGTTATCTTCACCTGTGCTATGTATCTTTTTAAAGAATGGTTTCTTACCCACTTGTCTTAGTGGCACTTAGAGCCAGGCCTAACCCAGGAATGTGTTTCTGCTGAAGACAAGACCTGGAGCCTGCAGGTTGCTCTGCTGCCACCAGCGTAATCACCTTGTCCCTGCCCTTTGTCACTCTTTTCATCAGGTCTTCACAAGCATCCCTATGGCACACTGCAAACTGGATTTGGAAACCCTTGGTTGAAAAATAACTCAGTAACAATTGGTTGGATCAACTTCTTGGTTTGAAATTTCCTCATCTGGTCTGTCACATGGAGACGCAAGCAGAGGGAGGGCTGCCCTTGGAAGGGCTCCTGAAGCAGGATCTGCTGCTGCAGCAGTTGCCAGCACTCTGACCAGCTCATCTGAAAACCTGGAAACATGTGAAATTTAACCAATGCAATTATGGCTTAACTTCTGTTGGCAGTGTGCACTGAAATTCTTGAATGCAAGGTGCTGTATAGAGTTATTTGCTCATGAAGTTCCTGATCACTCTGTCTCCAGGGATCTTCTTAATATTTTATTCTTACCTTGAGAACAGACTCAGTGATACCCCAGGAGAAGTCACAGGAGAACTGAGCTTGCAAGTTTGGGGTAGAGTCCTTTGGGAAGAAGCCATTTTCTTGTATGATTTGTTTATAATAAAGTGCAGATGACTTGGGAATCCTTTCCTTTTTTTTGCTTTTGAAATCTACATAAAATAATCCACGCCTGATGTTGTAAGCATGTTGCCATTCAAAGCCATCAAGGAGGGACCAGGCTGTGTAACCAAACACATCTATGTTGTCGTATTTAATAGCTGTATAAGAGAAGGTAACATCCATCAGTCTTGTATTTATTACTCTAATATTAGGATATTTATGAGAAAGGGCTATTTACTTTGAAAATCTTGAGTGTCTTCTCAACATCTGTAGGGTTATTGACCCACTGTAATTCAGTGTAAAACAGAGGTATTTATCTTAGTCTTTATTTACTAAAAAAAAAGGTGTCACTAATTCCGTAAGAAATTAAATTACTGTAGGATGCTTTATTTCTGCTCTGAGCAAACAAGAAATATTATACCACATCCAGGTTTGAAGTTGCATTTCACAATTTGCCAGTAAATTAATACCAGTAAAATTAGAGAGTCATGAGTAAAAATAAAGGGGGCAACAGTTGATCTGGTTTGTAACTTTGTCATGAAGCTAAAACTCTACGTTTATTAGAAAGATGTCTGCAAGCTCAGACATTGGGGAATGTCTACTCAGCCTGTAAATTGAAAAATTTATTTTGTTGGCATGGAACTGTTAATGACTTTAAAGAAGTTGAGTTGACCAACCCAGAGACTGATTTAGTTACAAAATGGGTGCAGTGCCTGCTGATTTCTTCAGGCAATCTTAATGTCCCTCTTGCAACGGAGTCTAGATATGATCTTTTACATATAATATATCAGAAAGATGACAACACAACTGCTTTCTCAGTTGTGGAACCTGATTCTTCAGGAGGGGCAGCAGAGCCTGCAAAGCAGCTTCTCAGTGGACACCAACTAACCACAATGTTTTTCACCTGTGCAGGCTCGTGCCAGCTGGCAGCCTGGAAGGAGAAGTCCAAACTCCACAGTCAGTCATGTTCACTGCCTGTCGCCACCTTTAAGCTAGGAAATAACACAGGATAACTCCTCATGTTAACCTTATAAGGGCTGGAATACCCAAGGCAAAGCAGTGACCAAGGAGGGTTACTAAGAATTTTGACACAGACAGTGGACAAGCCATATTTTACCTATAGTCCACCACACCAGTAAGCCAAGGGATAAAGATGAAGTTTTATGGTTTATTCTTTGCCAACATCATTTAGCCTCATTTTCTCAGGACATATCATTTTGCATCATTCTGTATTTCCACTGGACTTCCTTGCCCTAGTCACACCAGACTGCAGCTTGAGCAGAAAGCAGTTTTGCACAGTGCATTATTGATGCAGCAGAGTTCCAAGGTACCCAGCAGCATGAGCATAGTCCAGCTGAATGTTTTCCTAGTTGCCAAATGAAATCAGAAAGCCCAAGAGCTTGTGATGTGAGTATATGGGAAGCTGATAGACAATGCCAGAATACTGGAACGGAGATGAGGAAAGGTAACAAAGCAACACAATGTCATGTATTTTCAAAGAAAGCAACTTCTAAATTAGGGAAACCATGGGAGAAAGTACAAAAATGTCTGAAAATACCCATTGCAAAATGCAGAGGCAGAGAATAACGATAGAGATAAGCTAGAATGGCCTTGCAAATAAAGATGAGGACTTAATGTCCGCAATGAGAAAGGCTGAACAAATGGGGGCAGACATCTAGGGACAGAGAAAGTGACAACTGAGAATATTTTTGTTTGTGGAAGCACATTGAATAGATGGGGGTAGGTTTAATTGTCAGACCAAAAGATGCTGTGGTACTTGAGATGGTGCATGCTGAGATTTTGTGGTCGTTTAAATGGGTAGGGGGAAAAGTACTATTTTACTTATACTTTATGGTAAAGAAAATTACCAGTTAGGCAGGTGATAGGTAGAGATCTGGTGGATCAGAGTGAGAGTATGTTTGTAGCATTGTCTGCAGGGACAGTGAAAGGAGAGGGCAGAAACAGGTCAGGATCCTGACTGAGTGTTACAGTGAAGATGAGAAAAGCCCCGTGAAAAACAAGAGGAAGGTTAAGAGCAGAAACAAGGGGCTGAAGGTAGGAAAGGTCAGGAGTTAACAAAGCTCCCTATGTCACCAGAGGTGACATTCACAGAAGAAGATCTCAAGGCTTTTCTGTACCTACCATAGGTGGAGTCTTGGAGTCCTGCAGGAGTAATAGTTTCAGTATGGAAACCCTAACCCTAACCAACCCTAACCCAATGCAGATGTTGGACTTTAGCTTTCTGGGATAGGGCTATGGGTTTTTCCTGTTTGTACAACACCTAGCACCAGTAGATCCTGATCCATGACTTGTACTCACGCAGTATAAATAATTAATGATTAACTTTGTTGCCATTATCTCTTAAAAAAGAAAAAAATTACTAAATTATTACAAAGCTAAATATCAAATGATCAGAAGTGCTCTCTGAAAAGTCCAACAAGTAATTTCTGTACAAACCTTGTAAAACTTTATTAATGAAGTTTTTCATCATGTAGATGGCTGTGGTGTCATCTGTTTTCACATGGCTGTCAGTGAACCAGCCATTCTCTGCAATCAAGATTCGAGGACTGTTGTATTCCAGCTTAATCCAGTTCAGTACTTCCCTCAAATTGAGTGACAAATTTTGTCCCATTTTTGGTAGAGTGTTTGGAGGTTTAAAGTTACTAGGACCAAAGGAAAATGCGAAGAAGTCAGCTGTTCCCTTTATGTAGTTTTTTTCATCTTCCGTAAAGTGTGGCAAAAACAAAAATTCATTTTTCAGTTCTTCTGGATAATCCCCATCACCATGGATAGGTTTAGCAAACCATCCAAGTACTCTCTCCATAGACTTCTGACATTTAGAAATGTCTGACTCATCTTCCAATTTGCTAGGCTCGATCCAGTGGGATCCCAATACTATGGATATCATCCCCTTCTGGTAGGGTTCAAAGTGTTCTTTGTAGGTATGCCAAACTTTTGCATGAGCCTGATGAGAGAAAAACAGCATTAAATTGTAACTCTAATAAAACCTCTTTGTGCATTGGCAGCTAGAGAGGCAGGTAGCTCCGCCTGAGTCACTCACTGCAGGCTTATATGGAAGTATCAGTTGAGGCACGTGAATTACCCTGCACAGTTTAATGGGCAGTCAGTGTTACCCTGCAAGGTTCCTTGGGATGAGGGCAATGCTCAGTAACTCATGTCCTAGGACACCTTAGGGCTCTGGCTTTTTGCCTTTAACATACATCTAAATTTCAGGAGAGATCCCAGCAGGGATGAGAACAGCTGTTACATGGACACTTTGGAACAGCTCTAACGATGGGATTTGAACCCTGTGATCTAGCCAGTCCCATCTGAGTCCTTCTCTGTCAAACGGTGATTCCTGATATGCTTATAATTTCAAACCATCTTTAGAATTATTCCATCAATGATGCATCTCATATGATATTCCATTTGTCAGTGGTGACTCTGTGCTACTAACTGCTCTGTGCTCCGGGGGTTACCTGGACTTACTCTGATCAAACCACATCCACCTCATCCCTCTTCTTTGGATTTAGTTGTTTTATTTTGGCCTAGTCATATGAGCAAGTGTTCAAGTTTTGATATATGCACAATCCCTAAATGTAAAAACTTGAGCAAAGGACCCAGCTGTGAAGTTTGAACCCAAATGTCAATTTTCACAGCTCTGAGTGAGAATTTTGTTCAGGATTTTAGTTAATTTCTTCTTTTAAATGGCCACTGCACTGTATCACATCTTAATACTGCTTTTCTGATTATCATAATATTTTAGAAAATGTGTTGTTATCACACAACACAATTAGCTTCAAATGCTCATTATTAATTCATTATTAATTACTTAAATAAGGGCATACAAAACTTAGACAAAACCAGAAATACATGGGAGACTGAGGAACCACTAGCATTGTCAAAGTCCTATAAGGAAACAGGGCAGGCAGGTCAGAGAAGAGTGACTCTGGACTGCAGTGTCAATCACATCAGGTGATCTGACACAGGAGGGGAGCTGACCTCTCCCAGCTGAAGAGTTGACAAGTAACTCAGGGTTTACCTTATGCCTGTAGTGTGGCGTTATGCTCTTAAGCTGGAAAGAAAATAATAGTTTGCACCCAGAAAAAAACATTAGGAGCATTGTGAAACACTGAGTGCTGAGTTAGATTGCCATCATTACTAGGCCAAACAGCATTGCTTACCTTTGATAATAATTTCAGTTAATTTATCTAGAAACACACAGCCTTGATAGTTTAAAAACACTCCAAAATGCCTGATGTCAGGCAGGTATTTGTTTAAGCTGGGGAGCACCAAAGAATTACAGTTTGTGAAATTTTGTGTATCAGTTGTTTATGGTTTCTAAGGTCATGCTCGTAATATTTGTTCAAAGTCTGTCTTTGAAAATACTGATAAAGTGACACTAACCTTTGAAATGCAGGTTCTGCAGCTGAAGAGGGAAGCCAGCAAAAATGGACTCGTGAGGCAAATTGCAAGATAGAGTTAAAGTATTATAAAATGGATTTCTTAGTAGACTCATTAGAAAATTTAAGTGGCCAGTGCCATCTCTTCAGTTGCCCTCACTGTCATTTCCTGAAAGTCCCTCCAGCCTGGGGGGGCTGCTGGGGCCCGACTCACTCTGTGCTCTGCCTCTAGTGTTTTCTCACCTGGTTTGTACAGTTTTTCTCCAGACACAGCCCAGGAACACCACTGTTGAACAAGAGGCATATGGCTGCATTGGCTTAACAAGGAACTGCCCACTGCACTCAGCTGTGAAATGCACAATGCCAAGTACCACGACAATAGCACCAGGTAAATCATGCAATAACACTTTTCTAGGTTGGAAAAAGATGGCTTTGCCAAAAAAAACAACTAATTAGAATACGATATGGACATGTAAAAGCCAATCAAGGATAGCTTGTATTCATACACATCTTCAGGAGCTGATTAGAAGAAAATAAAGTTACTATTAAAAATAATGTATACAGTAGAGAATACAGCCACAGGAATAACTCTAGAGAAGTAGACCTCAAGTATAAATAAGTACATTTAATATGAGTCAAGATAGAATTCTCATATACAAATTTATATGTATCACTGAAGACTTAATTCTGAGGATTAACTCTTACTGTCACTATCTATAGTAAGGGTTTTACAGACATAGTAGGCACAATATAATTTGCGTGCCTATAAATCTGATTAGAGTTGTTAATTATCTGTAAAGAAGCTTAACATTCTCAGATAGAAGGTGTTTGCTAAATGCAAACTATTGTTGATGGAATCAGCTGAGTTATAGAATTTAAGACCAGATATGAAACAAACATCAATTTAAAAGTATCATACATTAAATTGGGTATTTTCAGTAAATCTAGACTAATCTTTTTTCAGTTAGAGTTTATCCCTAATCTTTCACTTTCCTTGTTAGAGCAAGGACAAATGTCAAGGCTAAATACACAGTTAAAGTAGATCAATATTGGGTATTTATTCTAGATACGTATGACTCATTAATTTCAGCATATTTTCCTGGTATTAATGTAGAAAATATTCCCTACTCTTGAAAGTTACAGAGAGTGCTATGCCAGTTAGTACTAGCCATGTAAAAAGGCTAGAAAAGTCAACTTATTAAACTGAAGACAACAGTATTGTTATTTTCTCTTTTTGAAATATTCTCATACTCCTTCAAATTCTGATCCTGTAATTTAACATATGCATATGCAAACAGCTTTCAATAGAGCAACACTTTCAAAGTGTTGAAAGTAAAATACTTTAGTCAAGCAATTTTTCTTTGAACAGCAATGAGTATACAAAACAATGTCAGGAGTATCTGGAATTATTTTAGTGTGATGAAAATCAAGAACATTTAGGAAAACTAGAATTGAAAAAATGGTAATAAAATTATTTGGGCTTTTTGTCTACTTGTTTAGTGTTTAAACCATGAAGAACTAGAATATAGTCTGATGATGACGATGTTGCAGTTGAGAAGAAGGGCAGTGTGTGTGGCTTATTTGGAGAGTGTATTTCCATTCAAGGCGTTTTTGGTCTGCAGTGAAGATGCCCCATAGTCAGTAGAGCTGAAGTAGAACCAAATCCTTTCTTTTGCAATCTGAATCTCAATCCTTGATTGAGGATTGCCTACATCTCGAGATGCAGGCAACTACACTTCTTGAGAGGGTGTTATGAAGGACTGAGGCTTTGCTATCATAATTTGTTTTATGTTAACTGTCCTGCATTTGGATTGTGTTTTCTCTAACAATTACCAAGAAACCTAAGAAAGCTAACCTGAAAATAACAAATCATCAAAAAACTATGAATCAGTGCTGAGTTTTACATCATCACTGATGGCTACTACTATGTGAAAAATTTTCCAGCAAAGACATTTACAAGCACAGATGACTCTTGTGTCCACCCTAGAGCCATACTTGATGGAGATAGGCTTCCAATCTCCTGTAAGAAATACAGGTGCTGGTGTAGGTTCATCTTTCTGCATCCTGAGGAAAGGAATCTCCTTTGAGGGAAGGGAAGGAAGTGTCTGGTAGGACATAGAGGTAGTAATTATTTCCCATTCTTACAGTATAAATTTGGTTTTAAGGAGAATGAATTATAGGAATTTCCTGGGGCACACTCATCCACAGATCCCAAAGTCAGCAGTGGCCATAAAGAAATCCTGGCGCAGTGAGACCTATCAAAGAGCTGGGAGTAGTGCAGCTGGGCACAGTAAAGAACCTGATCTGCAATGGACCTATAGGGAGACACCAAGCTTGAAAATTAATTTATTACTTTTTCCAAGTATGTGATGAAGACATTTTTTAGGAAGACCTCATTATGACATTTCTCTCCTGGGCTTTTCTGCCAGATGGAAAGGAGTGTGAATAGTCTTTAGCAGGAAATAAATTAAAAAAAAAAAAAAGACCCCTCTAGCAAAGGCAGAGCTTCCTGGAGTGCACTAATACAGAGGAGGAAAAGAAGATAGGTTGGTCTGCCCCTGTGATATTTACAAATCTCAATCCAAGTGTGAAAGAACATAACTAGATCGAGAGAAAATGGTAATAATATATCAGGTATACATCTCACATACACATCTCACATAGGTCCAGCCACAATGATTCATCTGCTTTGTATTTTCTTGCTTCTTGTCAGATTCATTTACTGATAAATCAAAGAAATCCATCTAATTTTTCTGTGTGCCATTTTTTTCTTCTCTGCTTCAGTATGACATCTGCCTCAGGAGAAAGCTCATAGGTTTTTTTAATTTTCTTTGGTGTGTCTTTCAAATGTTGCATAGCACATTACCTGTTATCATTAATTGTTTTCTGATGTAGCCTTTGTGAAGTGCAGTCTCCTTCAATGAAGAAGAGAAATACAATTTTGATGGCCACTCTCCATCTGGTATAAGATTCCACATTCTCCTTTTATTACTCATAGTGACTATATGATTGAAGAGAGATTTCTTTAAGAGAATCTCTTAGCAATTTATAATTAATAAGCATCAAAGTTCAGCTTCTCTATTAATTTCTGTAGAGGTAGAATCAAGTCCTTTGAAATTGTCAATGTCAATGACTACCCTCTGTGTACGAATAGAATACATAGTAACAAGCAAATACATTTTTAAAATTAAAGTTTTTTTAAACTGAAATTTGAAATTCTTCTTCTGGATTATTTTCCCAATGTGGATCTCCTAAGCACCCTGCTTGGCAGCCTTTGATTCTGCATTCACTCCCTCTCTCTTTAGATCTTGAATAGCAAGGCCCAGGCAAAAGGCAGAGCTGTGTCCTAAGTAGATGTGTCTGGGGCATTCCCTTAACAGGATGCAAGGCTTGGAGGGGAGCACAGGCAGGAGGTGATTCAGCACCAGCAATGCCTTGTGCCAGCCAACACGCAGAGCTCCGGAGCTGGATGAAGACAGACCAACCACGCTTTTGCTGGAAAGCCTTAATAAGATCACTATTTGCCAAGTTACCTACATGAATTCATTCATGGAAGCAGACAATTTTTAATCCCTTCTAAAATGCATCTTATCATGGAGAGATGATCCTTGAGGTCCTCTTCCGACCTGGTATTCTATGAACTTTTCCATATACCAGCCAATTATCTGGGTTTTAAGACACTGTGTTGCTTTTGAAAGCAACAAAATTGGTAAGTTTAAAACAAAGAGAAATTTCTTCAGCCCTTTTCTTGGGACACAAAGATCTTCAGCAACTTTCAAATTGTTCTCACAATAAAATAATCCAAAGTCCAAAAAAGCAGAGGTTTATGGTTTGTTATATTGTTTTTGAGATTCTGTTAAACTTAGCTTCAGGTTATGATTGATAGATCACAAAAAAACACTCCTTTATATAAACAGTGATTAGTTCTGATAACACCATGACTGCAACAATACACAAGGAAATTAAACTAAAAGTAGGATTCATGTGAGAGCTTAATTTAATTTCTCCAAAGATACCACAAAAAGGCTTGAGAATGATTTTCAGCAAATTGCTGTGTAACAGTGTGGTGGCCAGCTTCATTTCAGCATTACAGACCTGTTTTTCCTGCTCTGTATATTTAATGGATGGACCTGGTTTGTGCATAGTGTGGCTCTGAAGACCATGTCTGTCAACAGCCTGTCCAAAAATGAAACCTTGACATGGAAAAGAATGTGGTTTTTCCTAAAGATGATTACATAAATGGCAGTCTTTTCAAGAGCTTTAACAGGCTTTGCCTCACACTGCCAAAACCTGACATTTTGGCTGATCTTTTATTTTTGGGATAATGTTTTTGGTTTGCAGTGGGAAATTAGAAGGTAGCCATAATACAATGTCTGAGAAACAGACCAGTATATGCTGGTAATGAAATAAAAACCCATGTGAAATCTCTTTAAAGAGAAAATCTTATATCTTTCTTGATTCTCAAAGGAGAGATATTTCACAACACATGAATCCTGACTGTGCATCATTACATTCTATTAATACTCTATTGTCAACAATGCAAAATGAACCGAACATTTA
Organism: Irena cyanogastra; assembly: GCA_013397155.1. Taxonomy (NCBI): domain Eukaryota; kingdom Metazoa; phylum Chordata; class Aves; order Passeriformes; family Irenidae; genus Irena; species Irena cyanogastra. Next base: position 18,261 of record VWZV01007363.1, on the reverse strand, counting down.
AACTCGCAGAAAAATCTTTGAGAAAGATTCTGGCTAGTTGGCTTGGAACATATAGTACCAGGTGTGACTTCTGTGGAATGGCTGGCTGGCATTACAGTTTATTAAGACAAACAAATAATTATATCTAAAGATAAGAAATGTTGGCTCATATCGACTAGTACCTCTAGAGTGTCCATTCCATCTCTAACTCCAATCAGAAAACTCCAGTTCCTCAAATACTTTACTACAAATTTGAGAGTTTTGATTGATCTCAAATCTAGAAACTTCAGAAATTTTACAGTGGTACAGGAGAGAACTGCTAATACTTTAGGTAATGTTCATGGAGTTGTAAGAAGGGTACCACAGGAAAATAATTTCTGCCCAAGGATAATAAAACAGCAGTTAAAGGATTGTGTGCTGCTGAAAGTCTCCTTAACTCTTCCATCCAAATGATTTATTTTATACTCTAGAACAAGAGGCAACTATCAAATCAAATCGGAGAAACAAATAATACTGACCAAGAAAATTAGGTCAGTAATTTGTGTATCAGACCCAGCTGTGCCAGGTTTCCTGGAAAATCCAATTGATTATCGCTCCCTGTGTGTGGTGTGCTGCTTACATGGATTCTACAGAAAGTGCAGAGACTGCCTGCTTGGTACTCCCCATTTGATTGTGACACTCAGAAATGAAGGCAGGAAATACTGCAAACTTCTATGGCATCTTTTACATGCATTATATGAAATAGCACTTGAAAATAAAAAGAATGATTTGGCATCAGTTTTCTTTGAGGTGCTTCACAAATCTTTATAGTTAAACCATTTTTCTGCTAAGTCTGAAATCAATTATTGACTCAGGATGCTTGACAACTTTTCTGTGAGTAAAACTTCTATTGACTGCAGTGTGACTTTTTTGAAAAATGACATTCTGAAGGTTCAAGGCCAGAAGCAAATACAATAATTTGTCAGTTGCAGAACATTTTAACTACTCTGGCAAATAATTTTTTCCTGCATGCATACTTCTTTCTGTAGGATAAACCCATTCAGATTTATTTGTTAATTACATGTATAATGTATAGCAAGTTGTAGAAAAATTCTCTTTGTGACAGTTAAGAATAGTCTCAGCAGGGGGAATTATACTGGCTGCAGAGATGGGATAGTGACCTGCTCTATAAAGTACTTTGAGCACGGCAGATGCAAGAAATACTGTACATTATGGAAATAATTTGAAACTGTCAAGTACTGAAGAGGACATTTGTTTTCTTATGGACCCAAGAAGTGCCAACCTTACTAGTTTAGAAGCAAACATTTTGCAATATGACCTTACTAAGCTAGAACCAATCATACTTACACATACACATGCTGTGGCCAGTAAAATTGATTCAATATGCAAATACAAATGAATTTCCTTTTAAACAAATAGAATAGTCGTTTCAGTATGGCCAAATCTGTTTAACTGAATATAAAGAACAAAGAATGCTCTTTAATAATTAGAATTTGTATGTAAAAGCTAATTTAAACAAAATAATAAACAAGCACTTTAAAACAAATAATTACTGAGTCAGCTGTTGTGACAAGCAATAAGATCAAAGTCAGGATTAACAGAAAGACTGCCTTAGCTAAAGGCTATTTGTTGGTGCTTTCACAGTAGGTGATTTTTTTTTTTTAAACATTGATCACAGGATCAATTCCTCTTATTATTTCCTACAGCAGTGCAAGATCAACTTGTAAAATCTTATTATACTGTACCTTGATCAAATTGTGTCCTACTGAGTAGACAGTTCTTATTTTCCCTCTCTCTCCTGGAGCATGAATACCTGTGCCATACCCATGCCAAGCAACTAAATAGGGATTGTGGATTGTAATCCAATATTTAACACGATCCCCAAAGGTCTGGAAGCAAAACGTGGCATAGTCATTGAAGATATCAATCACTGATTCATTTTTCCATCCCCCGTATTTTTCTTGCAGCATCAAGGGCAGGTCCCAGTGGTACAGTGTAACCACGGGGTCAATATTTCTGTACAGCAAAGAGTCAATAAGGGTGTTATAATACTGAAGTCCTTTTTCATTGGGAGCTGCCACCACTCCAGTGGGGAAAAGCCTTGACCATGAAATTGAAAACTGGTAAAAAGTAACTCCCAAAAAATCCAGAGCAGACAAATCTTTGTCCAACAAGACATAACTGTCACTGGAGATGCCTGTGATGTCAGCGTCCCTGAACTCCAAGCCGGTGAAGTGGTCCCAGATGGAGGAGCCTTTCCCGTCCTTCCTCCAGCTGCCTTCCACCTGGAAAGCTCCTGTTCCTACACCCCAGAGAAAATTTTTGGGGAAAGTGTCATATAAAAACATCTGTGTTTCGCTCACGGGGCTGAAGTGGGAGTCCTTTTTCCATACAGATCTTCCCTCTCCAGCAAGCCCAGTAACTATCCTTATGAAAATTAATGTCCAAAAAGCAACAATCTTCTCCAGTCGTCGGCCACACATTATGCCAGTTTATAGTGCCAGTGTTAAAAATCAGATTTCCCGTACTGATGCTGAAAAAACTCCATTCTTTTGCTAGAGTCCACGCTGTGCACACCGTTTTCATTTGCCACAAGCTGCTGGAGTGTCTTATCAAAGCTTCACTAAAAGCTCATGATTGTAAAAGCCCTGTCAATGATTAGCCTGAACTGTGAGACATAGAACGGATCTGAGAATGGTGTAATTCAGGGAGGTGGCCTCTATGACCACTGAGACACCTACCTGGCTTCTTACTGCAGGCTGCCTCAGCAACAGAAATGCTAGGAGCTAATTTATCATCATTTAAAGGTCAGTCAGGAGGGACAGAGGGTCTAAGAAGCTATCACATCCTTTATTTCTTGTGGAGCTGTATTTTGAGGAAACATTAATACAATTCACACTACATAATCACCAATTTACAGGAGATTTATCCTATCTATGTAATTGGATGGCTGGAAGGGCAGTGCATAATTCCTCAGTCCTACCCTGCTCAAACAACCTACTTCTGCTGAAAAACTCTTCCTGGACTTGTGGGAAATTTTGTTGTGAACAAGAGATATACACACATCTAACTGTATAAAAACATAAAGCAAGTCAATATTTCTTTCAAACATCAAATGTGACCATTTTTCTATCCTATATAAAAATCTCCTGTACAGCACTACACACAGCAGCAGTGCAAAATCAACAGGGGACTGTTCCAGTTCTTACAAAATTTTCTTGGATTTCTTAAAATAAACACAATTAGCAAAGATAATTAGCCCTGAAAAATGCTATTTCAGTATTGATTAATTTAACTATTCATATACACAGCTGCAGCATCAGTACAGCAAATATTTATACAGCAATTTTGCAGTACAATTTAATCTTTTAACATGTTTAGCAACAGTATGTGTGTTGAGATATGGTCAATTTACTCAACATAGTAAGACTGATGCCTGCCATTTTTGTTTTTCTTGATGTACAGTAATATAAAGTGTGTCCATATAGAAATAGAAACTGTGTGACCACAGCTGCAGAAGAGCCTTGAGGAACAACATAGAAGTATGAAGTAACTTTGCATGCAAGGAAGATACGCACTGAAATCTGAACACGGGGACAACTTATCACCGGAGCAGAGCACTCTGCTCAGATGCATTAGCCCTGCTGCCATGTAGGACATGAAGTCCAGATGCACTGCCGGGCTACGGCTGCTTTACTGCTCCTGCTCCCTGTGAGAGAATCCTCGCAGCACTGCAGAGTGCCACTGACACATACCTATCAGTAAAACTGATTAATTAATACAAATGGAAGCCAATTTATTTATTTTTAGGATAAATAACAAAATGTCCATGTTTGTAAGAATTCCTCTGCAGACCCTTTGCAAGAAACATTTTCATCACAGATGAAGATAAAAGCTCTCACTGACATCTTCTGCACTCCAGGTTTCTGGTGGTGGGGTAGCCACGCATCTCACAGGAGCCTCTCCTCTTACCAGCAGTAACTGATCTACATTTCCCAGCCAAGATCCTACCACACATGGGCAGCTTAGGAACAAGAGGAGCAGACAGGTACAGCAGCAGTACGAAGTTGGTTTACAATACATACTGACATGTTCCTTTTTTGTTCTATGGAACAGCATTTAAAATACTGTTTGATAGCTAGTGCATCAACATAATCTTTCTATTTTGACATTTAAAAGCATTGATTTTATGTATCCTACTTCAGGAAAGAAAACCCAAATACAAGTCATTATCAATGCCACTACACTTCTAAAGCAGCTAGGTCACCATCATCACCAGATGCTTGAGCTCCAAGTACCCACAGCAGCTTTGTAACCCCATGGGCAATCTGTGGGCAAGGGAAAGACAACAGGCTTCTCCCCACTAAATACAGCAGTGTTAGTACCACTGGCACGTGGATGCAGGCAGTGTGTTGCACCTGCCTGAGATGTGTAAGGTGCAGCAGGGACTGGTGCTGTCAGATGCTTGGTCTGTATAAGGTTATGAACTGTACCTCTTTCCTTATTATTGACATGACCGGGAGCACGCTATAACCACGGTTTGAAAGTGTTTCAATGTTTCAAGCCTCTGTGAATCTAGTCTCTTACTGCTTGGTCATATTTAACTGTTCGGGCTGTAATTTAACTTGATGAAGTTAAAGAGGAGCACTTTAAGTGATGAGAATCATATAGTGACTCGAATTTGGGAGAAGCATTTCATTACCTGAGCAAAGACTTGGGGAAAGGAAATATTGAGACTGTTGTTAATTTGGAAATCAATCAGCACAGAAGAGTGAGAAGTGATCAGGGGCTGTTAGGAAGTAAGGGTGTGAAAGGAGGGGAACAGAATTAGTGATTCCACTGGCTCAAGTGGCAGAGTTGGGCCAGGCTCCAACCCTGATGCTGTATGAGGACATCATACAGTATGATGCTGCACAGTCTTGCCTCTGTCCACACACCTAAATCAATCCAGTTTCAGAATGAATCAGAACTAGGAGAAGCTGAAATCTCCAGGACACTTGCTGATACAGATTCAGTAGTTAGGAAGCCTAATGATTATTCAGTTCCATTCTTACTTATCAGTTTTCCTTTTCTTCCTTTGCCTTTGCCAAGGCATATGATTCAAATGAAGAAAACACTGTTTCACTTGACTCTTGAATATGTACTCTCCTTGTTTTGGGGGTTGGCTTGAAAATCTGGGGTTTGATCTACAGAAATGACAAACACATTGGTTGAAAGGACAGGGTTTTGAATGTTAGACTATCTGAGCTGACACATTCATTCTGCCTAGATATGTAAATGAAGAAAAAGACCTAAAGACAAAGTTCACTCAGAAGTAGTGTAATGTTTACATTAACATCAGCTGCTCAGATCTACTAGTGTTAGGCGCTCAAAGAAGCACAACTTATGTAATCGCCCACAACAGCATCATGCAAATCCCTTATCTTTGCCTTATACAGCAAAAACTGTTTGAGATGGGATCAAGTCTTTCTAAAGACATATAATTGTGATGGATACTATACAAAGCCTAATATAAATAGAAACTACACCACAGCTTTGAAGAATTTTTAGAATTTTTAATCTGTAACAAAATGCTGATTTCTGCATATACAATGCCAGATAAAAATTATTTTCTTTACTAGAGAGTCTAGTAAGAAAAATATTCCTTATGGGATTCTTCCAAAATAGAGACTACAATCTAATAAATGAGTATTTTAATGCCCATTACTACAAAAAATCAGAATTTAACCAGAAATTTTACTTAAAAAGTTGATTTCAATTCCAAAAGAGTATCAACACAGCAACATACAAAAATGTGGAAATAAAATAGACAAGATTTAACAAAAATAAAACAGACTATTTTTTATTTCTCAATACAAGAAAATGTAATTTTTTTATTAAAAAATTCCTCTCTCAATAAGCAACACAAAGCCTTCACTAATAATATTAACAGTAGGACTGGGCTTATTACATAAGAGGAAAAAACTCAAGTTCAAGATTTAATATCTCACTTTTTAAAATGTATTAAAAAAAAACCAACAACATAAAAAGTCAAATAGTCTGTGAGTTTCAGCAAGGTAGAAAACAATACTACTTTTGTAAAAATTATTTGTCATAGTTCTAAATAGAGTGGTGAAATCAAGTGTACTTCAGCTACTTTTTAAAAAGCTGTAATTTTAGTTGGGTAATAGGCCTTTAAACCACAGCCCATTATCAATTATAGACTCAAGGGATTTTGCCTTGATTTTATCTTGCAAAGCACATCATAATACAGTAAGTATTCAGTTTTCTTTCCCGTGGTGGAGCAAGGCTTTTCCCACTTCCACTGGTTCCATGGGCATGTACATAGGAACAGAGGTATCCTGTGACTCCCCACCGTAGCCAGGAGTGAATTGTAGGCATTCCAGGTGTTCAGTCTGATGGCTCCATAAAGGGTTAAACTCTTGCCTCCCAAGAAACATGAAGATGTCACGAACCCACAAACAGATACTCCTCTGCTGGATGTGACTCTAGGTAGCTTTATCAACTACAAACAGAGATAACCACCTGCAATAACTCTTTTAGCATTATTTGAACAGTTTGGCTCTTACAAACGTCAGCCATTTTAACCGATCTTTAGTTCTGGTATCAGGAATACACACAGCTTTCAAAGTTACATAACGAGAATTAAATATGTAAATACAAACTTATCGCTGGAGATGTTTTTCTAAAGCAGTATCAGTTTTGTTTGCATAGCCATTATGTTGAGTGCATATGGAATAACTTGCAAAACAGGCCAAAAAGCACAGCCTGTGCTGTGGGTCTGTGTTTACTTGCTCACTGTGCTCCTTATGCAGAAATCCAAATTCACAAGCTATGCTAATGCTGAAAATACACAGGCCCATGTAATCATGCGTGCTCCTAAAAGAACAGTAGTAGTTCCTGTATAAACAGGATCTTACAATTACTTAAAGTCCAATTTCGAGAATTAAACAGGAATGGCAATAGGTATCAATAACAACTATCTGGAATGAGACCATGCCACCAAATAGACAGTGAACACAGAGGACAACACAAGTGACAGCATTAGGGACTGCAGTATGAGACAATTACCAATTGAGCTTGTACTTTTTTTCTTTTTTTACTGAAGGGTCTCTCAAATCACTAGCAGTATTTATAGTATCACAAATTCAGTTTGTCTTCCCCATTCTTCTCCAAATCCAACAATAATTAGCAATTCAGTCGGTTGACAGAATCTAAACATCAGGCAGTATTTGAGAGTGGAGTCGTTGTTATTTCATTTGAACAAATCTATTCCCTTCCAGCGTTCAGCAAGTGTGTTCAGTGGAAGAAAATATAGAGGATTTCATTAGAAATTAACTAGAAAATTAAACAGTCAGTAGCAGAGAACACAGCATTAATTCCCCGCTTTCTCTTGGATTCCTGAATTCCGAGCTCTACTCAGCCTTCACGCATGGGAGAAAATGCCATCAGAGGAACCAGGCGCTCCCACAGCCAGGAAGGAGGGGACTGTCACATGTTTGTGACCAAAAAATGCCTTTCAGCGCTGCGCTGACCCGGGCCTGCCTGCCCGCCTGTTCTGGGTGCTGTGTTTGCCTCAGCGTTCTATAGAAAAAGTCATGGAGGCCGGGCACTGCTTTCTTGTCTATTTTCATCCAGCAGTTCAGCCTGCCGGCTCGCCTGCTCTGCCGGAGCTGCCCGAGCACACGCGGCTCCATTTCGAGCTGCTGCTGCAGCGCTCCCGTTCTCGCCCTGGCAGCGCCCGAGGCCGCGGGAGCGGTTAAACCCCCGCCGCACGGAGGGGCCGCTGCGGCCGCACACCACCGGGCACAGGGCCGCGCGGGCCGGGGCCGGGNCGGGCGCGCAGCCCCGCGCGGTGCCCGAGCGGCTGCGGCGGAGAGGCCGCCCCGCCGCGCTCCCGCCCGCAGGGGCCGAGGCTTCCCATGCGTGCCAGGAACACGAACTCCTGCCCGAGGAAATGCCCTTGCCCGGAGAGGGATGTGGCTGAGCCTCTCCAGTTTCCATTTCCCCCGAAAGCGGGCGGGGTGTAGGGTGCGGACCGTGGGCTCGTCCGGAGAAGGAAGGCGGATGAGCAAACCTTCTGTAAACGCGGTGTGTCGGAGTGTGACCTCTTCTGTAATTCCAGCGGAGGCACACAGGATGACGGGCTGGAGGGTGCGCAGTGTTTGCAGGAAAACAATTTGATGGGAGAAAAAAAGCTTGAAAGTCTGAAAGTAGACAGTTGTTTATAGATAACGATGCAACCTTCGGTAGGATGTAAAGAGATTTTAAGCATAAACATATACGTGTTCTGTGCTTTCCAAAGTGCTGCTCACCTATGCAGTCACCATAAGATGCTATCTGCTTTTCCTTTCTGGCTCAAATAAGTTTGTTTTTATTCAGGTGGAGTCTTTGTGCACATCTTTTACTGGCTTAACTACAGATGTCATTTTGCAATATAAGGTGCAACTCTAGTTTTGGACTCTACAAACAGTTTAAGCTTGTTTATAGCTTACACCTGATGCTCTGCAATGGTGGGTGATACAGTCTGAGTCTCCTACTGTACTGACACAGCTCTGCCAGCAGTAAGACTTCTGACACTATTAAACTGGGATATTTTCATGGTTTGTTTTGTGCTGGCTGATGACTTCGGATTTTTGTAAGAGATGTGCCTCTCCCATGTCTCTGCTGTTACCTTTTTAGAAAACTGATCTTCTTGGAAGGCTTGCTTCCTCCTTTCCCACCTTCCCAGGACAAAGGCATTCTCCTTCTTTGTGATCTTCTGAACAGTGTCTGGACCTGTCCTAGAAGGAACGAAGACAGCCATCGTTTTGGGGAGCGTAAAAGTTGCCTCATCCCATTCCCTTTTCAGAGCTGAAGTTGCTGCTCGGCCATCTCTGCTGCAGTTGTGGACATAGAGCAGAAGTACAGCGATGTTAGTAATGGTGCAGCAAGAGCATGAGCATTTTGCAAGTCAATGTCACACCCTTGCACACTTCATTCATGTAGTGCCAAGTGTAAGCAGCCCCTGTTACCTTGATTCTTGCAGCATATTCTCAGCTGTGCTGAACTAATGTGTGCGGAGTTACACAACAAACTGATTTGTATTAGAAGGGATTTATTTTTTCACCCAGATTAGTGGCCATGACCCAGTTCCCAAGCAGTGAGCTACAGTGCACCTGAGAGAATGAATGCCCAGGGGTTTCTTGAGTTTCCCCTTCTGAGAGGGGCACTCATGGCAAGAGCTGGAGCATCAGCTGTGACACACTTAGAACTGTGATACTGCTTGAAAAACTGCTGCAGCTACCACTATCAGTAACTGTTCATTAAGTCCAGTTACCCAAGCAGGTGTTATTGGTTTCACTGAAGTAATAGTATAAATCTGATTTTAGTTAGTGCAGTTGTTCTGGAAGCACTAAGTGTCAGAGCTGATATGTGAGCAAAACTTGCACTGAAATAGGCAAACTGGAAAGAAATCTGATTGTTTTGTTGTAAGGCCCTCATTGACACACACAGTGCACCTGAAGTAAGGTGCATGACTTTCTACTGCAGTCATTGAGCTAGGCTGGTGGAGTTCAGTTTTCTATCTTGTATTTTGAGGTGCAGACTGGATTGTATGATGTTATTTTGGAAAATATTCTGCCTTATTGAACACTAGTCTTGTAAAAACAGTCTTTGAATTACCAGTTTTTGTACTACGTAACAAATGAGTTTCACTTTCTGTTTGTGTTACCCTCCCCAATAAAAGAGACCAGTACAAATCTTTCAAGAGAAGACTTGCAGCCTGGCATGATTAATTACTGTGGTCTTCTGTTACAGTGTGAGATGGAGGATTTGAAGCAGCAGTCAGAACAGGCAAGCACTAGATGGCACAGCCATACAACTCTTAAGATAGCTGAGCAGCTTTTTAGGCCTTTCAGATGCCAGGCATCAATTACCCCCCTAAATGAGTGAGAGTGATCAGAATTCTTAGTTACAACTCCTACCTGGGTGGAACTGCTCGAAGTTCTTCCTTGCTGGTGCTGCTGCTGAAGCAGCCCTGGGGAGCCACACCAAAATAGCCTTGCCTATTTTAATTTTAGCCTTTTGGGCAAGGGAACAGCCATGCTGGTGAGTATCTCCAGGATGCACAGGGCGCGTTGCTGTGGGTTTTGGGGGCATGTCCTGGAAGGAAACTTGGCAGTTACAGCTTTTCCTCATCCTTGAAATGAGCATAGATAAAAGCTGAACATACAGATTTTCCACCTGGTGGTCCTGTATATGTATGGGTGGCATAATATAGCAATAGGAAGGTCAGTCACAGTATGTTAAAGAGATAAGCCCAGGATGGAGGAAAGTGGTCCTGTCTGGCATCTCAGCTTGTATGATATATACTTATGTGGCTTGATTTCTGCAATTAGTTATGCAAAGAATTAATAATTTATCTGGCATGCCTTTATAAAAAGCATGAAAAATCTGTTTCATGATTCCTGGATAAAAGCTTCACTGAAAGGTAACTTTATTATTGACCTGAGGCATACTTTTCTCCCAAGCAGTTCTCTGTTCACTGTGTTATGTCAGCAAGATTACCTTTTCCTCTGAGAAGCAGTATAGCTGAAGAGGATTGGTGAATTTATAGCAGAATATTGAAGAAGGCTGTGCATAGATGTCAATCTTCCGTTGTCGCTTAGGGCTTTGTATTTTTTAAGTTAGCATTTCATAAACCTTCTATAAATCTTAGAGAATTCTAATATTGCCTGTTCTCAAAACACCAACAGGTTCTGTAAGGCTTCTGCCAGAATTATGTACACTTTAAAACTGATTCTGGAACTGGAATCCAAACTCAAGATCAAGTTACAGGAAAAATAGTGATTAATAAATCTTGCTAAAAAGCCTTTGGAGAAGCCTACTGAAAAGCTTTAGAAATAAATTAAAGCAGACCTGTGGTTTTAAGCTGGGCGAACCAATGTAATATTCTCTGCTACCACTTTTAAGGTGTGCAAGCTTGATGACTGTAATTTAGGGATATATTCATGTTACCTCTCGTAACAATTTCCAGGTAGCACAGAGGTTGGCAGAGCAGGGTAGATTTGCAGAGCACCTCACTTAGTCCTAACAGTTTTTAGTGAAAACAGTGGAATGAATAGAACCTTACTGTTGATCTAAAATCTTCAAATATTTTAAGCTTTAAAGTAACAGCTATTAAACAAAAGAGAACTTTAAAGTAACTTTATTTTGCAGTGTTTATTAAGTATTTAAATTATTTAACTACATTAAAGATCTAATGAGGCTTGTTTTTCTCTTGCCTATGTTACCTTAAGCCTAAAAGGAATGCAGTAATAATGAGTATAATTGAGTAATTAAGTCCAAATCTCTACTTGGAGACCTTTTAAATAGATGCTCTCTTCAGACCTATTAGCTATAGGTATTGGCCATCAAAATTTCAGAGTTTATATAGTACTGCATTTATATTGTAGGAATATATGTAAAATAGTAGAGTGTTGAAAGTCAAGGCATGAATTCCATGGATGGAAAACTGTGAAGTCACATTGAAGAAGAATGATTTTCAATCTACCATTTGCTGAATCCATGCTAATACATGCAGTTAAAACACAAAGACCATAATTTTTACAGGAAATAACATTTCCAATTCTAGAAAACTGTTTTAAGTGCACTAAATGAACCTATACATGTCCCATCTTTTGTTTATGCTTTCAAATTACATGTTCCATTGATTTTAAGCCCTAAATCAAAACTGACAGGAGTTGGCTGTTAGAAAAATAGCCTCAAGGGTCTCTTATTATCAATCAGACTTGATGCCAGTTTCGTAAGAATGTACTACTTTACTTGTGGTTGCCTGTAATAATAAAGAAATTAATTGCCAGCTGAACTCCATGATAGGGAATAGCTCCCAGCTGTGTCCAGTGGAGTCCTGAGCCCCATCCCTTACCTGCTGTCTGTGATTTAGGCCACAGGAGGCACTGCCTTTCTCTAAAATGGCTGCTAACCTTGGAGGTAGTGATGCCAACCAGGTACCTCTCTCCTCAATTTCTTTTAATAAAACTGGATTGCTAGATTTTTAAAAGAGTAGTCAGATGTGCTTTGTGTGTACAATAGTGATTTTCTAAAATTTAAGCTCCAGCTGCTAATTTTACATGCTTAGAAAGTTTGTTATGTCTGTATTGTGGTCAGGTACTAAAATAAGGTAACAAAATAGATCCTGGTGTTATTTTTCGTTATTTAAATTTTGTAAGTTTCTTGCTGGCTAGTTTTTAGTGAGGTGTAAGTTGCTCTCTTAAATTTTGTAAGAAGGTGGTGAATGCAGTATGTGCCTTTACTTCACTGTTTCAAGCTCCTGGTCCTTTTCTTTCTTTCTATGTAGGACACTACTTTATAGCTATGTTAATAATTTTAACTATAGAAATACTTTGGTTTAGTTTTGTGATAATTAATCAGAAAAAAAAAGTTGTAATTATACATCTGTCTTAAGTCATTGTATTTCATTGCTGCTGGAAGTTTGTCTTGCAGTAGGGATTGGTGAAGATGCCCAACTAAGGAAGAAATAAATTTTTTTCATTATATAAAGACTAGAGTCAGGTGGTGTGAGTGTCTGAGTGGCTATTTGTAACTATCTGGGCTTTGTTTTTGAACTGTAAACAAAATTTCAAAATTGATACATGTAATGGAGCTGCTGAGGAGGTGACTTCAGTGCATTGCTATTTTGTAGTGTGAAGAGCTGTCTGTATTTAAAAATGTATAAATTTCTTCTCCTTTTTTCTAGGATATCCGGAAATTCTTTGGTGTCGTACCTTCTGGAAAGCGACAAGAATGTGAGACTGTGAAGAAGAGTGAAAAAATTAAAAATGGTGAAGGACCCTCAAGTGGGAAGAAAAGGGAAAAGGAGGTAAAGGTTAGTTTTGCTTTTCATATTTATGAAGTGCTTATTTCTCTGATGCTGGATTGTTTGTGTAACTACCATTTTTTAAAGTCATGGTTCTTCTCATGTACTAAAATAGCAGACTATATGTCAGTTGTTTTTCTAGGCATGGGAGGAAACTGCCACTTAATTTTAACTTCTAGCAGTAAAACTTTGTAGGTGGTGAAGAAAATTGCTAATTTAAAAAATTTGGTTTGTAGGACAAAGGTAGGTAGAGTGTGGTTATGGTTAAGTGCTATTGTTAAGAACAATCTGATATATTTGAAGTTATTCTGCCTATTGGCCACAGTTCTCTAAGTAGGTTTGCTAATGTAATTTTTAGTCTAATAAACCCAAGATTTGTGCCCAGTACAATTAGACATATAAAGGTGTTGTGCCTACAAATGAGGCAAAAGTCTGTGGTGTAGTGCCTGCTGACCAGTTTTTTTAACACCTGTGCAGCAAACATGAACATTGTGTTGGGATCACTTCTCTGAACTTGCTGCAAAGACCAAATTATTTAAAATGACAGATTAAAATTTGATTGGGTTCTGGTTTCAGACTACTTTGCATGTTAATCATCTGAGCTTTATAAAAAAGAAAGCAATGGCTAAAGCTAGTTATAAAATCACTTAAATAGTAGAAGAATTTCTATTAGGATGGATTGTTTAATGTGAAACACAACAGTTTAGTAGTAAGATGCTACTTTAAGTGTTCTGACTATGTAATGTCAATGTGAAAATTCTTCCTTATTTTCTCTGTGCTACATCTTTCCCTCTCCCATGCAGGAGTTAGCACAAGACCATTTGTAAACGTGATGTTGGAAAATAAATTATTTCTGTTAGAATATGTTTGAAAGTCATAAATTTGAATGTATGACTGACTAAAAGCAGAGAGAGTATGTTTAATGGTTGAACTAATGGACTGTTACACTTAGGTGAATAATTCACCCAATGAAGATGATTTCAAACAAAAGCGGATGAAAAAGAAGAGAAGAATAATCTATGATTCAGGTACTGTTCACAGTTGTTTCTGGATATTCCTTTGTATTTTTTGCATCAGCATGCAAGGTTGATTAGGTAAATTGTACATCTGAAACTTTTTGTGGGTTGAGTTTTATAAACAGTTCCTGTTCAGCAGTGAAGAATAGTAGGAGTACAAAATTAATATATTGCTGCTATCTCTAAAGTACTGATATTGTTTGGAGATTTGGCAAGTTCTAACCCTTAGTAGTAGGACAGAAAAAGAGAAAAAGTGTTCTAAGCTCTTCATGATGAAGAACTGTGTGGTTTTTTGTTTAACTTTTTGGTGGGGTTTTTGGTGTTGTTTTTGATGGTGATTTTCTTTGTTTTGTTTTGTTTTGTGCAGGGTGCCAGTCGCAAGTCAATTGACTATACCCACTCTGTTTTTTTAGATATAATTACAATATATTTTTGTTTATCATGGAAAGAGATAGAGAGGGCTAACCTTCAGAGTCTAACACTTGTTAGTTGTCTCTGCTTCTTCAGTTTCTCCTGATTATTCATGTGGATGCTGGGATCCATAATCCACAGTAGAATAAATCTGTCATCTCGACAGCTTTTGGGATATGAAGAATGGTTGGTGATGTGAGTGGCAATTCACCAATGTTCTGAAAAAGCTTGTTGTTAGTTTTTGGAATAGGTTTCCACCTTTTGGAACACATCAGCATAATATTATATTTTTATGTACATATTATTGTTTTGATGTTGGGGTGTTGTTGTTGTTGTTTGGGGTTTTTTGGTTTTTTTGTAATGTGGGTTTTTTGGTTTTTGTTTTGTTTTTTTTTTTTTTTTTTGTTGTTGTTTTGTTTTTGTTTTGTTTTTTATTTTTGTTTTTTGGAGTTTTTTGTTTAATTTCAGGTGTTTGGTTTTTTTGAAGTAAATTGCTGTGGTATTTTTGAAGGTCGCATTCATTTTCCCAAAGGTTGCTGTACAGATGCAGCAGTTACTCAAATAAATAACAAAGTATTTATTGTTATGTAAATAGAAAACACTGTCAAGACTGAGTTCTGACCAAATTTTCATTTAGTCATTTATATGGTGGATGAAAAGGGAAGCTATGCTCTGACCTTCCTACCAAATGGTAGGAATATGGAGTCTTTTTCTCACTCAGCTGAATATATGTGAACACATGTTACTGTTGTGTGATTTATTGCTTTAAGTCCCTGTGTATGTGGAAGAAATCTACATTTATGTTGTGGTCAAAACACAGATTCAGAAGAGGAGGTGCAGTCAGTGAAAAAATCCAAGACGCCACCTGAGAAAAAAGCAGCTACTTCAAAACCTGGTAAAGCTCTAAAGCAGGATCCTGTTGTTTATGTTTCAGAGACAGGTAATGGAAGAAATATATCATTATGTGTTCATCTGTAGTGGGGTGGGTTATGTTACAGTGGGATGGATTGTTTGACTGACAGACTCAAATGTGACCATAAAACCTAATATTGAGGAAGACAAATTCTGTTCTCCTTAAACAAACTAACCAAAAACACTTCAGAAGTTTAGCCTCAAGTACTGTAAAGTCAGGAGCAGGGTGAAAACTGAGGTGATGGTGAGTAGTGGCTTAGGTTGATTTAAATAGGCATATAGCTTAATGAGGTAATGCTTCCTTGCTTAAGAGAATTCCGTAGATTTAGGGGAGGAAGTTAAGGAAGTACCTTTAATACAGTTTAGTTGCTCACTTGCATACTTTGAAATGACTGTTGGCTGCAGGTTTAAAAGCAGGGATTTTTATTCTACCTGGTATATAACCTTCCATGTCTAATCTCTGTGTGATATATTGATGACTAAAAAGTTCTTTTACTTCTCAACACAAACATTTATTTTGTCAGTTGCTGCAGTGATTGCCTGTACTTCTGCACCAAGTCTGAGTTGGGCTGAAGCTGTAACTTCTGCCTCCTGTATTTGTCTCTGGAGTAGAGTTCTTTACTAGCTACAGTACTTCCTGAAGAAACTGTGAATGAATTAACAGACTTGGATCCAAATCTGTTTTGATAAAACATGGTTTTTAAGTAATATAAAATCAGTAGGGCTTCTTCAGTCCCTCTTTGAGTTTTATTATACTTATTTTGGAAGAGTAGACACTGTCCCTAGGTATGGTAGTATTTTTTTTTGTTAAGT
>VWZV01007339.1:0-14168 GCA_013397155.1 Irena cyanogastra | reverse complement strand
CATTAAAGAAAATTCACAACAGAGATGATAAGGGAAAGCATTTATCATAATAAAAGAAAAAAGTATCAGATACTAAGGGAAAGGGGGGAGAGAGGGCAACTGAGAATTGTGTGTCTCAAGAGATACAGCACAAAGGATGCTGATTAAATACTACCATCTAAACAAAAAAAATACTTCTTTCCCAGCTAAAAGAATATACAGTAATCATAATTTAACAAAAAAAAAGAAAAAAAGAAAAGAAAAACCAGTCTCTGCTCTGATTCAGTCATCTTAGGTTTTTAAGTCTTCAAAGCACCTCTGTATTGTTCTTCTCAAGCCCATTTAAGGTTTGATCACCTGTAAAATTGTAGTCTCCCTCAGGCTGGAGAATCGACATGTGTTTTTTCCTACATCTTCTGTCATGCAGAAAAGAAATAAGAACGTCTTCAATTATATTTGCTTCTGTAAAGTGATTACCCTACAATTTGTAAAGTGTTAGTGCAATTTGGAACTGCTTTTCACTCAGCAATACTTTTGACACAACTTTTAATGCCACACGCTCCAGCAATTCAAGTCATTCATATAATATTCACATTCCTATTATCTGCATTGGCAATTGATTTGCTTTCCAGAAATCAGTATACAAAGAAGTTTAAAATTCTGGTTTTATAATTTTAGAATAATCATCTAAAGTCAACACAGTTTTAACAAAAAAATCTTTGCCAATGTGGGACTACATGCCTGATGCTACCTCAAACTGATCTTCATGTGTAGTGTCATCACCAGTTTGCAATTTCATGGTGTTTCTTAAAGTTTGCTTCACCTTTGCTTCAAATTCATTTACTGCTGATTCTTGTGTACTTTCCATAAATCCTTCTTTCCTGTATAGGAAATAGAAAAACACCTTATTCCCTAAATAATGCACATTTTATCTTTAACCAGAAGTTTAAAAAAAAACAGTTTGGTTTCCCATTTATAGAATAACTTGGCCTAAAAGCATGTTATTTTTTGATCTGTGTTCTCTTAATGTCAGAATTGCTCTTCACACAGCCTCTTGAACACTAACCTTGTTTGTAAAGCATAGATAACTTCTTGCAGAATCCACTAACACTTCCCTTATGCATACCTCTAGAAACACATAGTACTCTAACTCAGACATTGTTGTGTTGCCTTGTTCTTCAGTTAAAGGCATGTTTTCTTATGTTCCATAACATGGAAAGACTCCTATGCATTTTTAAGTTTTAACCAAAGTGTTCTTACATCTTGCATATGTAAAACATTGCACATCTGTCATAACATTCTCACCTGTTATAAATGAAAAAAACATTCAGAGAAATCTGAGGTTTTCATTTTCTGTGACATTTCTGCCTCTCTCAAAATTTTGGATATGTGATATACTTCTTTACCGTCTTATTTTGAGTCTGAAAACTTCATTCAAGTGAACTTCTGTAGATTTCCATCTTCTGAAACCTGGCTTTTTATTTAGACTAATTTTAAGCTAACTAACTTCCAGCCATATCCCTATTTTTCACCTGACATAAGGAACTTCAGGCAACACATGGGAAATACCATAGATGGTAACATCTCCCAGTCTCTCAGACAGGAGACAACAATCAAAGAGAGCATTAGCATCAAGCACTATTTTCACAGTGAGTGGCTGAACCATTGCATCTCTGAACACAGCTGACAGCTTGCCCTTATTTAAAGAAGTATTAGCAATGCCCTCCAACAATAGGCCCAAGTCTACTCCACTTCTTTTCCACAGCTATATAAAAGGATACAGATCCCATATTCAGCTGGCTGTGCAGATCTTCTTAGCACATTTGAGTTTGCCAATGAGGGCACAAGATAAAGATCAGTCAGGGTAGGTTCCTCAGTGTCATACTCCTGGTATGGTGCCATTAATTGCTACAGAAACCACTCTATAAATGTTCAAATTGTATCTATGGAGAAAATTGAAGCAGTGTCTCTTCTTCAAATCTACTTTCTGCTATCATAATAGCTGCTTTCAAATTATATCCTTGCAGAAAGGCCTTCCACATTTTAATATTTTCTTCCTTAGAAAAGCATCCTCTAAACTTTCAACTCACATACACACATATTTTAACCACTAAAAATATAATACAATTTGAGAAGAAATTTAACTAAAAATTTCTGTTGGGAACAATCAGACCACAAAGTCTAACAAATACAAATACTATTGTGCAGTTATGACTGAATTGACTTTTTTTGCTGCTGTCCACTGAAATGTTTAACCAGGTCCAGATTATTACATTTGCCTTTTTATTAATCTTATCTACACTGTCAAGTTCCCAGACTACTACAAACATCACATGAAGTCTTGTCTTTATGGTAAATTAGCTCTATCTGGTTACCTAAGTGCAATATAAACTATTTTCTATGAACCAAAAACAAAATAAAACATCTGAAAATTAAAACCTCAGGGAAAAAGACAACTGACGTCTGCTACCAGAATATAGTCTTTACATTTAAACATTCATACTCTCCTATCAAATTTTCAAGCAATTATAGTAAACAATATTTAGTGTAATTTAATTTTAAATTTTATGCTAATTGTTAGTGACCTTTGAACCTTTGAAACAGTGCTACCATCCGCATGGCAAGTGTCATTATGGAATCTGATTTCCTATATGTTGTAAGCAATGAAACTGCTTTAATTGACACTGATATATATTTGCAATAACTTTTGTGTAAATTAAAAATCAATGCCAATATTAGCTCCCTGGATCCTATTTTTATCCGACTGCTTATTTCTTTAGAATTGGAGATATGCAAGAGCAAATATTTTGCAGAATGTACAATATATGTTTTAAATTCCAGTGTAGTTTTCATGCATGCCATTTATGTGAAAAGCTTGCCTATCTCACACTTACGTACACACAAATAAGGACAAATCCCATCAGATTTAGGCTGCCTTCAGGAGATGTTGTTTCCAGCTGATTTTTGATTGATCGTCAAGCATGCTTCACCATGACTAAGTAGGATATCATTGTATTATCTGGTGTCAATGCTGCAGTGAATTGTAGATATCCAAAACAGGGTTACAAAAGAAACTAAAAGTAGAATTATTCACTTTGATTGGGTTTTTATCTAAATTTTATAGGGCATTCTAGATTTTAAGCCCTTCAGTCCTGTTGTGCATTCAAAGACATTCTTGGCAAACATTGCTAACATTTCTTTCCTATCTCATAATTTTTCTTTGTCTCCATACTCTTTGTTTAAATGTTGGAAAGCAAACTAAAAATACAAACATATAAAATGTATTTAAAACTTTATACCAAGAAAGGTATCTTTGTTCAACATCAATAAAAACATTCCGCTATCTGGATGCTAGCATTCATTAAGAATTCAGGTAAATTTCAGATTAGGCTTTGAAACAGTTATAATAGCTGCTTTGGGGAGTGGAAGGAAGGTGGTCGTTGTGGTTTGAGCTCTCAAAACCAGCATGCTGGATTGAGTATTTTTTTTGTTATAAAAACCACAACAACTTACAGTTTTTCCCAAAAAGTAAAAATGCTAACAGTATATTTTGAAACTATGGTGTTAGCCATATAAGCTATATATTAAATAAAGATGAATTGACGAACGATGAAGAAAATAACAATACTCAAAGGTCTTGCTGTCACACACAGCACAGGGCCACATCTGATCTCACAGTGGTTTATCCTGCTGTGACTGCATAGACTTCATTAAGCTTCATCCTTTATACAAACACAAATGAATACATAAATAGAAAGCAAAGATTGCACAGATTTTACAGTGGGGGGAGGGGGGCGGAGGGAGGTGCAGAATCTGAATCGGGAAGCATCCAGCTATAGCTCCAGTTCTGTTTTCAAAGGTTGTTTGTTCTCATTGTACTCCTTAGCAAGGAAGCTAATTTACATCATAGCTGCAAAGCAGCAAAACCAGTGCAGTATTATCAAATATCAGGGAAATTTTGCCTCTCAAAGAAATAACATTTTCAACACGTAATTGAAACTCAAGGTGATGTAAATTAGGTCTTTATATTAGAAGCCTTAAACCACACCAGCCCCTTGTAATAATTTCAGCTGAAGCAGAGGATACTCTTCTTTCCTGTGTCCTTTCCTAGCAGTACTAGTCATATGTCAGGATGTACCTGATGTACCACCAGGATTCACATTCCAAAGAAAGAATCATCATCACCACCCCTCTCTCTCCAGGTTCTTTGCAGCAAACTGCATTTGGGAAGAAGGAAAAATAGGAAAAAAAAATCAGACAGCTTCAAAACATGCTTAATTTTTTCAGCTTGTGGAAAGATGCACATTTTTGTGATCAGTGAAACAATCCATTTTTAAAACAAAATAATGAAAAGAAAAATTCTCTAAGCAACATTTCGTAAATGCCACAGAGTCCCAGCACAACTGCTGTACCTGTAGTTATACTTTAGTTAGAAAACAAACCATCGACCTGTAATTTGCTTCTGATGTAGCCTCAAAGCACGTTATAATATTAAAGCTTATTTATGCCTGTAAGACCCTCTTACCTACAGCTATTTCAAATGCAGTGAAATAATGCAACACTAATCACTAAGACTTTTATTCCATAATAGATGTTTTTCTCACTAAATCAATTCAAAGGCTAATTGGGGTGGAAGGTGACTATCTCTAGTGGTTATAAATACATTTGCATTGCTATCAATCTTTTACCCGGCTGATGTTTAACGAGGCCGAACCGGAGCTCGGCGCGGCGCCGCCGGTGCCAACGCGTAGCCAATGCTGCCATCCAGCGGCACAGCCAGCGGGGGATGACAGCGACCAAGGATTCTGCCGTGGGGGTGACAGCGGTAAAGGATTCCTGTGCTCGGCTCCACCTTGGTCCTGCGGGCCGAGCGTCCCAGCAGCTCTTCCAGCCCGACAGCAGTGCTGCCCAAGCTCCCTCAGCTCTGCTGGGCTGCCGAAACTCGACCCACCTACTGCAGCCAGAGGTGTAAGAGAGCAGCAGACACCCCACGACAATTTAAAATAGACAAGCCTCACCTCACGGAAAAGACAGACCAGAAAAGGTTATTGATTCCTCCAGAGTGTCTTGGACCAAAGCCTGTGTCTATCATACATTCTGAGTCACTCAAAACACCTGTAAGTACATTTCATCCTCCCTCCCAGCGAGAAGTCTCTTGTCACTTTTTAAAATAAGCTTTCTCACACACACAATCAAAAAAAAAAAAAAAAAAAAAAANAAAGAAAAAAAGAAAAAAGAAAAAAAGAAAAAAGCGCAACTGTAATTTTATCAGGCACATAATTTAAGGTATTATTTAAACTCCACAAGTTTCAGGTGTCAGAGAAATACGGACACCTAGTTTACTCTTTTTAAAAAAAATCAACCCTGAATACGTCTGAAACAGGTGATACGGCTTTCCTTAGAGAAACTTAAATAAACATTTTTGGGCTGAAGCATGTTAAAAAAACATTCTTACAGCATTTGCCTAATGAGAAATATGGAGATATGTGATAGAAAGCATCTGGTTTTCTACCGGAGAAGTTATTGGATGAAAGAGCTGTTTTATTTGCTTGGTTTGTCTGTGAAATAGTGAGATTATCCAAGTCAGCTCAGCAGTCCTTTTCTCTATGCATCATTTCTGTGTGGACAGCTTGCAATGAAGTGTATATTCCCCTTCAAGACAGGAGGCTCTAAATCAAGTATTTTGCATACACCTGCAAATTTTATCCATCACCAGCCAGATTGCTACAAGCATTATCCACAGAAGGATCACACCTAGTCAATGGCAAACATACAATAAGCAAGCAGCCAATACAACATTTATGAAGCTACATTATTACTTGATGCTCTCTAGAGTTTTCTAACCAGAAACTTGAAGTAGCCAGTTGCTGTTTGTTAGCAGACTGCATTAAGTGAAGCCAGCTATTATGATAGCAGGATTTTTCTTTCATGTCCCTAATGTTGTAGTAAACAGTTCATAAACTGTAAGTTATGCAGTGAGCGAAAACCTTGTATTCTGTCTGTTATTACTGAGATTTTGTACATATACATCAGAAGACAGTATTTCCTGTGAAATATTAATGCTGCAGCATAGTACTTTACACTGCAAGTAAAGACAAGACAAGCCTTTGTGTCAATGCATACACAGGCTAAAATGAGTACAGAAATAGAAGTGGAAGCCTAAGGGAAAACAGCATCACAAAATGAACAAAATAAAGTTAGACTTAACTACAAACACATATGCATAAGGGTAGTTAATCACACTTTCTCTAGCTACAGTGAAAATTTACGTTGCTGTTTAAAAGGAAATAGAGGGCACACTTGTTAGATGATAAAAAATACACTTTAAAAGCATTCTCATTACTTAAATCAAGACCACACATTGAAAAGAAAAAGGTTCAGAATAAAAGTTCACTTTTGAAAGCCTGTGGCAAAACAGTGGGTGAACATTACAAAGAAGATAAAACTCTCTACAAATATGGTGCATATGTTGTAGCATTAATATTTTTTCTTTAATGTGTTCAGAGATCACAACTGATGTCACACCGACATTTTTAATTTCTGCCTTGAGGACTTTTAAACAGAGATGCATATAATTAGAAACCAACTGAATAGACTACATTTTCTCATTTATTAGCTGCTCAGAAATCAAGACCTTCACTGATTATTCAAAGTTCCAAAACATGAATCTATCTGGTTTCCATGCTGTAAGCAGAAACAAAAAAATAGAAACTATGTGCAGACAAAATATGCCAGGTGTCAAAACAAGCATTCCAAGTAGGAAAAGGATAGCAATTGTCCATTTCAGATTTTGTTCCTTGACATTGTGAAATATTGCAACACATTCTCAACAGCAATTAAAACTACCAAAAACCACCACTGAAAGACACACATAAACCAAAAAACCAAACCAACAACAACAAAAAGCCACAAAGCCTAGAACATAAAATAAATATTAATAAGTATTCAGAACTATGTATCAAGAAAAGTTAATGTGTCAGGGCAATCTAAGACTAAGTCAAAACTTGCCAATTTAACTAATGTTGCACTTTCTGAATTTCCTTACCACTGCCATGTCACAACAACAGAGGGGACGTGTGTGAAATCAGCCCCTTGACCTTGACCAGCTAAAGCTGTTCAGCGACAGTCTAAGGTAAATTTCAAAAAATTCTAGTAACATAAGCACAATAACAAGCAGAGAGAGATGTTTTACAGCCAACAAAACTATCCCAGTTAAGGGGTAGTATTTTATGATGTTGCATTTCTGATTATCAGCTTCTCAAGTTCTGCAATTATTGCACAGAATTGTCAGTTATTTCCTACATTTACTTCCATATCACTCATTTCCTACATGTGCTAATGCACATTTTCAGAAGTTAAAAAACCCAAACCAACAAAAAGACAAAAAAAATCTCAATCACAAACAAAACCAACAACAACAAAAAAAAATACCCCACCTCCTAACATAAAAAAACCCAAACAAAATAAAAAAACTCCAACAAACCAAAACCACGTCTTGGATAAGCTCTGTTTGAGAGTTTATCCAAACATTCCTACATGTTGAACTCACGTAGAAAGATTAACAGCTTTCCATTCATCTAGTGTCTAGAAGAGGTACATGCCAATTCACAAAGCAATCAGACAACTTAATCAAAGAAAAAATAAAATTCAGTGAGGTTATTATACTGGTAAGTACTGCTTATGACTGAGAACATCCCTGAACTATGTAATGCTGAGTGAGTTGATTACCGGGAGAAATATTAGAAAAATATTAGAGAAATAATCTTTCCTTTTCTCACGCTCTTTCTTAGGTATCTGATGGTGAACACTGACAGCGACAGACTGCTGTGCTCAATACACATTGAGTCTGCTGCAACATGGCTGTTCTTCTAGTGTGAATTTCAAAACCTTATCTGTTTTCACTTTTAATATGAATTAAGCATATTTGGAGACATTGCATTTGAAAAAAATCACGAAATTGCATTTAAAAATGTCCTTGCAATCACTTGCCCATGCTAAGACTACTTGTGGTTTCTGATAAGCCATCTTAGTTTAAGTACATTTCTTTAAAAGCTTCACAGCTGTTGATCCAGACAACCTTGTATCTCCACGAGACACGGACTAGAAGTGATCTGCTGAGCTTCCAGGCACACTGACTGGGCACCTTTAGCTCTGCACCTTCATTCACAGGCTGTGATGTCGCACTGCCACACTGCTCTGACATCACTGTGCTTGCTGGAGGAAAGGTACAAACAAGCACGGTGCCAGTGATGTCCACATGAGAACATTTTACCTCTGCTAAAAGGGAATGTTTGAATCTAAATCACTAAAGCACTTCAGCAAAGTTCAGTACATGAGTATTCTAAAGTTTAAAATTGTGACAACTGACTATTTTTTGTTTAATTTTGTTTTGATCTAAGAGTAGCATTCATATTTTTTTAAAACATAGTTTTTTCTTGTATGGTAAGATAATCTACAAGGAAGCAGATGCAGCTTTTCTGCTGAATCAGATCCTAATTCATATCACATTTATCCAGCAGAAATGCCCTGGTTTTGTCATACTATGTTACTGTCTATTAAAACAAAATTGTAATATTTTCAGTACAACAGATTTCCTTAAAAGACTCTCACAGGCAGGTTTGATCTTCATATTACAAATTTCATTTCATTGTAAGCTCTTATATTTATATTACTGCTTAACATGAACTCTCACTGAAATGTGACCTGACAATTTATATCTGTATTTACGCGAAGCTTTCTGCTTCACAACTACTGAAAATGTAGTATGTTCATTGCAGAAATAATACTTCCTGCTATTTCCAACAATGAAGGTCACACCAAGCTTCACATGAAAGGAAATGTAATGTTTCATGTTTTTCAGTTGTGGCACACCTTTTAAATTCCTTGTTATAATCATCTATAGTAGAGCATTTCTGGAAATTTCTTTTTTTCCCTAACTCTATTTTCTCTCTTTTAGGTCAGAGAAATAGTTTATGTATATGACACAAATAGAGGAAAAATGAACAAACACAGATTCAAAACTCACTGAGCTACACAGTTGAAACCAAACAAACCAGACTAAACCACTCAGGCTTAGCCTTCTGTGCCTGAGTTTCACTCACATATTCTTATCCCATTAGCAAAATCTTACATTTTTGGCGTGTGCAAGGAAAGGAACCCAAAGAGATCTATAAGCTGTTGAGCTTCATGTTCATATTAAACCAGATCAATAAGAATAACTGCACAGCTCTAGTTACACGATGAAAGATGTAGTCGATTTTTAGTTCAGTTTTATCTGCACACTAGTACCTCAGTTCCTAGCTTGTCATCACTACACACCAACCATAGCTACTCTGCTAATTTCTGCATTACACACTCATACTTTACACTTCCAAAGACATTGAAGGCTCAGAATAGTAGATATTGCTGTCATGGAAAGACAGCTTCTGAAAATTTGAGTACATTTTTCTGGTTAAAAATATTGGTTGCTTTTCCCCTCTGTGTTTTGAAAAATGCAGATATTATTTGTGCTCTTTAAGTCTGTTTCCAATGCTCTATCATATAGAAAATGTTCTAATGTATAATTTAAAACAATAATATCAACAATTTGTACATAAAAAATATTTATAGGATATTTCTTAAATTAAAAATGTACCTTTTTATAGACTAGTTACATGAGACATCTATTGAATATTACTAGGGTGTCTAAATTTACAACAGTTTAACATATTTAATACAAGATCAGTAGTTGGGTTGGGGGTTTGGTATGCATGTTGCTTGCTTGAGGGTTTGGGTTTTTTTAAGCTAAAAATTTTTGCTACAAAATGGAGCATTTTCTGAAGCGCTTATTCAATTCCTCATTATATCTCTCAATAAAGCATATTTTATTCGAAAATAATTATTTCCATTCCAAAGCACAAATAATTAGAACTTTCAAATGTTCACTTTAAGTGGCAACATTGCAGCACAACTGAAATTACAGTATTTTAGCACTCATAGCAGGAAATCGGTTTAAAAAAAAAAAAAGAAAAGAAATGCCATTCAAAAACTAATTCAGCTGAAATGTGAGTTTTGTGTCTGCACAAGTGGTAAAAAACGTATTTTAAACCCCCATGCTTCCCATCTTCCCCAGGCTCAGCTTCACTGCTAAATTCGCTGCCTGCGTCACCCTGCAGTGCAGCAGGACAGGGAACAGGGCCTGTGGTCAGCTCATCACACATCTCTGCCACTCTTCCTCCAAAGGGGGAGGACTGATCACACTCTTTCCCTGATCCACTGCAGGAATCCCTTCCAAGGGAGACAGTCTTCCATGAACTTCTCCAACATGAGCCCTTCCACAGCCTGCAGTTCTTCATTAACTAGTCCACTGCGGGTCCTTCACAGGACCACAAATCCTGCAACAGCGTGGGCTCCTCTCTTCATGGGGTCACAGGTCCTGATCCAGCACAGGCTTGGCACAGGCTCAAAGCCTCCTTTGGGCACCCACCAGCTCCAGTGTGGGATTCTCTCCATGCTGCAGGTGGATCTCTGCTCCACCATGGATTTCCATGGACTGCAGGGGAACATCCTGCCTTACCATGGTCTGCACCAGGGGCTGCAGGGGAATCTCTGCTCTGGCCCCTGGAGCAGCTCCTGCCCCTCCTCCTCTGACCTTGGTGTCTGCAAAGCTGTTTCTACCATATATTCTCACTCTGTTCTTCCCTAGCTGCAACTGCTCCTGCACAAGAACTTCTTTCCCTATTCAATTTGTTGTCTCAGAGGCGCTACCGCTGTCACTGACTGGCCCAGCCTCAGCCAGCTGTGAGTCTGTCCTGAAGCCAGCTGGCACTGGCTCTGTTGGACACGGGGGAAGCTTCTGGCAGCTTCTCACAGAAACCACCTCACAGCCCCCCGCTACTGAAACTTCACAAAACAACCAAAACACAGCTGTAGTGTTGCTGTTCGGATTTCAGCCTCAGCCTTTAACTTTCAGCAGGCGGAGATAACTTCATCAGCAGGACACAGTCTCCTCATAGTTTTCAGGAAAGAAAAAGTCCCATTTACTTTTAAAAAGCTAATACGTCAACCTTCTAAGCCTAATTCCCTGGATATTTCAAACTTCTGGGTAGACTTGCATAGCCACCAGTTACTTTGAGCGACAGCAGGGCAGCAGCCTGCATGGTGGTGAGGAGAGCAGGATCATCATCTGTTACTGCTCCAGACACATGAACAGATTCAACTTCTCCTGCCCTTAAGGATGCAACAACAGAGCAAACAGAACACCTTTTGATATTTAGCATCTACAAAGGATTAAACTTATTTTCAGGCAGCCATGAAAGATATACCAGAGCAGAAATATTTTCCCAAAACCTTCTTCCTCAGTATCTCCCATAGCAAGTCACGGCTGCCAAAAGAACATTATCACAACAATTACATCAATCAATCTCCTGCAGTAGTTCTCAGTGGTAGCCATAATTCTTGTACAGTTCTAATAGTCCTTCCTGTTTCAACATAAATACCTCACACCCCGCTGTAGTCATGCACAGCAGCTCTGCAGGTCCCTAGAGCTGCCCTGCTTCCCTTTGGGCACCCACAGTTTTACATGGTTGTTCACTCTGGTAAAATTGTCTGCTCTGGCTATGCTCAGGCCACAACTCCAAGATGTCCCTTTCTGACAGTGCAAGCAAAAGGCTGGGACTCCAGCACTCATCAGACTGGACTGAGTCCCCGTAGGTACCCAGCCAGCAGACTGCCAGGCATCTAGAAATAAACCATCCAAATAATAAACTCTCTCCAGTTGTCTTGTCATTTTATGGCTGAATCACAGACATTGGATCTAATCTGAGAGCTTTCCAAGTTTGTGTAAAGTTCTATCAAATCAAACCAAAGTGGGGGCATGAGTTCAACTAAGGTTGAAAGGTGGGAACACACTTCCTACCAAAGTTAGCAAAAAAACCCATTACTGTTAGAACATTAACCAAGAGCTGTGGACACCATTTGTACTGAGCCAGGTACTGAAAACTAGCCTTGTAAATGCAGTTTTCTGCAGAGAACAAGCAGATTGTGCCATCCTCCAGTTTTCTCAGCCCCTGGGCTCCCACACAGGGAGCACAAACCCCAGGAGTGAGCAAGAATATCCACTGTGGTGTGGGAAGGCATCAACAGCACTTGCATTTCTATTTATTTTATAGCAAAAACAAACAGACAAACAAAAATCCCAACAATAAAACCACTTAAGAAATAAATTAAGCTTTACTAACATGTAACACACAAATTGACAGCAGTGTTTCCACTCACCTCATGTATCAGAGCATCCCAAGCCAAGCACTTCTCCTCAGTGAAGAGAAGGTATCAACAGCACAGAGAGCTTCAAACAGGCCCTCTCTCATTTGCTCATTTTTGGTGTATTGCCACATAGTGCAGTTCATATGGATCCAGCCAAGTGCATTTACAGCATCTGTGCTCACCTCTGAAGTAAACTACCCTTCCAAAATGGACATGGAGCTCACAGAGCTTCCTGCAAAGAAACTGCAGGTGAAAGACAATCCTGATGCTCCAAGCAAGAACATGGCAGAGCTGACAAGTTTCCTGTTCATCACACATTCAGTAGCAACCTTTTTAATAATGCACTACACAAAACTGATGCTTAACTGGGTGGCAGAATTAAGAGATACTGAAATTCTCTGTCCAGGCCATTGATACAGAGGGCTCATTTCACCTGCAACATGTGGGTATTCCTAAGACTACAAAAGTTTACCTTGTCTGTTCCAGAAAGGGTAGTTTTCTGTAACTATTTTATAAAATGGCATAGCACAACCAGATCATAGAATACAATTTCTTCATTTAAGAAAATAAATACAGAAATATATTAATTTGTCCTGCATGTAAGAAACTATTCAAATTTAGTTTTACCTCAGGAAATTTAGATTGTTACATCCAGCTGTGATTTTAGTCCATGCAGGGAGGTTTATCAGTCAAATTGGAGTAATTCATGTATACTTACTACCTACCTAATTCTTGGAAGCTCTAAAGAACTTTGTCTTCAGTCCCTCTTGTTCATGGAAAGAGGGCATTAATATAGAAAACAAACCTCTAGCGTGGATCCTCAGGACAACCCTACATGGCAGAATGCAGACAGTATACATTCTCAGCTGATGAAACAAATAGATTTAGCCCTCAAGAATGAATTCAAATTGAAGTGGATACCCAAGTTCAGAACCTATGTATCCACAAAACCAAAAAAGAGGGACTACTACTGAAATCTCAAGATTTATAACTCTGCAACAGTGAAGAATTCTTGCTATTTTGTTTAGGTGCACCTAAACAAACCTGCTAGCCAATGCAAGGAATGAACAGTAAAGAAAATACTAAATGAATGTGTGATGAATTTAAGACTCATTTAGAAACCCACGCCTCAACTGTCAACTGGTCAAACCAAGTGGGGGTTTACACAGTCACCCACAGACAACTGCCTCAAAAACTAAATAAATATTTTGCAGCTATGCTGTCTCAAACTGAACCACAAAAAGGCAGTGGTTCATCTATGCCTGTTCCTGTCCAAGCAATGCTCAGTCAATGTCAGCACTTCATGCATTTCAAATATGGTATAATAGTACATTCCTAGCATTTATACAGAATTCTGTTGCAAAAGCCCTTTAGGATCATTGAGCCCAACTACTCAGCACTGCCAAGCACCACTAAACCGAAGCACCACATCGACATATTTGAAATACCTCCAGGGATGGTGACTCCACCATTTCTATGGGCAGCCTGTTCCAATGCCTGAGAATCCCCTCGAAGATGAAATCTTTCCCCAATATCCAATCTAAATCTCTCCTGGTGCCATGTTAGGCCATTTCTTCTTGTCCTGTCACTTGTTTCTTTAGAGAAGACATTGACCCCCACCTGGCTACACCCTCAAAGTCCCCCCTAAGCCTTGTTTTCCAGGCTAAACACCCCCAGCTCCCTCAGCCCTTCCACACAAGATGTGCTCCAGACCCTTCTCCCAGATCTCCTGCCCTTCTCTGGACTGGCTCCAGCAACTAAATGTCTTTCCTGAACTGAAGGCCAGAAATGGACACAGGACTTGAGGTGTGGCCTCACCAGCGCCCTGTATAGGGGGACTATCCTGCTGGGACTACCCCTGCTCCTGCTGGCCACACCATTTTTGATAACAAGCCAGGACACCTTCTTCAGGGCTTGTGGTTTGTGTTCAGCTGCTGTCAACCAGC
>VWZV01007322.1:17187-27795 GCA_013397155.1 Irena cyanogastra | reverse complement strand
GCTGGGGCGGTGCTGTCGGGGGCGGGACCGGCCGGGGCGGGCCTCAGAAGCTCGGAGTGGAGGCTCGGGGCAAGCTGGGATCACTCGCGCTGAACGCAGCGGGAGCCGCGGGCTGGGCTTTGTCGGGGACTCCCGTGCCTCTGACTCGTCCCTACCAGCCTTGCTGTGTTCTTTCCCACACCTCTGCTTCCCTCATTCAGGGAATGTCCGTCCAGACATCTCATCCCCCGCTCCCCTCCCTCGGGATGTCTCACGTCCCACGCGTCCCCACCCCCCCCAGCGGTCCAGATCCCTCCGCTCCCCACGCCCCGGCACCGCCAAGGACCCGGAGCTGCTGGAGTAAGTGGAAACTGCTTTTAATCGTTAAATAAACTCGGCGACAGCCACCCACAGCTGAAGGCACCAGAGTCCCCGCTGCCGCCCGCTGGTCCCAGCAGAGGTGGATGGGGAAGCCAAGCTGGAGTGGGAGGGGACAAGGGAAGCGCGGAGCCGGGTGGCCCCCAGCCTCCATCTCCGGCAGGCTGGGGGGCAGGAGCAGGGGAACCGTGGCTCTGGTGCTTTCCCTGGGACCCCTTGGACCTGCCCCGCTGAAGGGGGGACGCAGCGCAGGGGACACTGAGCTGTGCCTGACTCAAGCACATCAGGGTTGGGGGGCAGAGCTGTGTTTTGGGGATGCTACAGCCTCTCTGCCGGCCGTGTCCAGCCCCAAGCCGTGGATGGGGCTGCGGTGGGTGCCTGGTGTGGGGCCATGTGTGCCGAGGAGGGTGCAGAGGTGGGGTGTGCAGTGTGAGCACAGGAGGGGGACTGCTCTCTGCCCGTGGCCAGCTCCGGCAGCCACTGAGGTCTGGGGAGGGGGAGCACGGCAGAGTGTCATCGCCTCTGTCCCTACACCCTCCCCGTCCCTACCACACCTCACAGTGCTTGCCGGGGTTCATGGGGGATCCCAGGGGGCAGCCGAAGTGTTCGACAAAGTCCCGGGAGTTGCTGAGGGTGCCGATGACACGATACTTGTCGGGGCTGTGGGGGTCGGTCACCAGCCCTTCGTGGGAACTCTCGGGCGTCCGGACGGAGCACCACACCTGACCGAGCGGGAGCAGCCTCAGGGATGGGCGCAGAGCACCCGCCGGGGCGGGATGGGAGCTGTGGGGTGGCTCCGAGGAGCCAGGGAGGCACGGGAAGCCCATCATCTTGCTCAACCCTACCTGCGCGAAGCCCACGAAGAAGAGCTGGTGGTTGGTGAGCCCCAGGGCTGGCAGGCGCTTCTCCTCCCCGTTCTTCTGCAGCCAGGACTTGTAAGCCTGTGAGAGAGCTGGCCTGAAGCTCCGGGAAGGGACAGACAGGCACGGGGGCTCGTGTCCCCTCTGGATGGTGGCACTCACGTTGTAGGCTGCCTTGAGCCCGCCGTTGTCGGCGATGTTCTCGCCCAGCGTCTGCCGCCCGTTGACCTTCTCGCTGTGGACGGTGTAGCGGCCGTACTGCTCCGTCATGCACGCCGTCCGGTTCTTGAAGGCCTCCAGGGAGGAGTTCTGCCACCATGGCCGCAGGTTTCCCTCTTTGTCATACTCCCGTCCTGCAGGACCGAAGCGTGGGTTGCGGTGGGACCAGGGGAAGCCGTCCCCCTGCAGCCCTTCTGCTGCAGGAGTTCCCGAAGCAGAATGGGGTGTGGTGGGGGAATGAGCACCGGGGGATGCCAGGGGGACCTGGCACCTTGGGTCCACGCCCAGGAGAGGTATCCCCTGTGGGCAAGCTCTGCCTGGGGCTCAGCCGTGCATTTGGGTCTCCGAGCATCCCCCAGTGCATTCTCACTGTCCCAGTCCAGATCTGTGACCCCAAATTCCCTCATTGACCCCGTGTTGGCTCCGGGGCTGTGGCGAAGGTGCAAAGCAGAGTGGATGCGAGAGGGACCCATCCCATGCCCTGGAGGGAGGAGGATGAGGAGGGGGCTGGGGCTGCAGACACTGTGTCCTCACCAAGCGGATGGAGCGAAAGCTGCACAGAGAAGCCGGGGGAAGGTATCGGCAGGTGCCACCTGGGGAGACAGGACGATAGAAGGGGGTGGCCAGGGGGGCACGAGCACACATGATGCAATGGATGGCAAAGCGGGACCCCTGTGCACCCAGGGCACCTCTTCCCCATGCCAAGGGCAGGGGCTGGGGGGGGACAGGAAGGTGACAGGGGTCAGTGCCAGCGCTGCCTGTAGGCTCTCACCTTGGTCATCAAATGCATGGGTCAGCTCGTGCCCCATCACCACGCCGATGCCACCAAAATTAAGGGCTCTGTGGGGCCATGGAAAAGAACCAGGTAAGTACAGGATGTGTTAATGATGCCGTTGCAGCCCACCCCATCTCTGTCTGGGCACTCAATGAAACTCTGCTCCAGCTGGGACTCCTGCTGGGGACACTGGTGGCCATAAGGGAACTCAGGCTGTCTTGACTGCAGGACGTACAGCCTTGAGGGACACTCAAGCCCTTCAGAACTTTTATTTGTGACTGAAGAGGGGCTCTGTGGCATGCTGGTTCTGATCCAACCCATGCCTCCAGGAGGTGCCCGTCATGCCAAACTCACTTGGGGTGGTTGCGGGCGTAGAAGGGAGCCTGGAGGATCCCAGCAGGAAAGACGATCCCGTTCTTGGTGGGCAGGTAATAGGCATTGACGGTCTGTGGGGTCATGCTCCACCTGGGGCAGGGAGGTGTGACAGGGGACAGGCAAAGGCGTGTCCTCTCACCCCAGCCTCAGCACCCTCCTGTGCCATTGCCCACCACAGGGCCCTGCCCAAGGCTGACACTTTTGCCCCCATCCTGTTACCAAGGACCTTACCTGGGGATAAGCTACAGCTACCACAGGTGACCTGTGCTACCACAGGTGACCTACTGTGCTGTGCTACCCCATGAGGGTGACCTCCTCCCCACTGAACCAGGCACCCAGGATCACATCCTCCCCTCCTCCCCAGCCCAAGCCCACCCCTTACTGGTCGCGGTTGGGGGGTTTCCGGAGTTGGTCAGCCATCACTTTGGCCGAGAAGTTGTAGAAGTTGAGCATGTTTTGGAAGAAGGAGTCCTCAGAGACTTCGTACTGGTGAGGAAGAGGAGGGATGAAGACAGGTCCACTGGGGTGGTTCCCCACACCCTGGCCAGGATGAACTCAGTACTGGGGTGGCTTTGCATAATGTCCCAAATAGGGACATCGCTCGACAATGGGGCCCCCCCAAGCTTGGCATGGCCAAGCCTTTCCCCCACAAACCAGGTGCCCCCTACCCCGTCGTAGACATCGTCCAGCTCCTTGTTGTCCAGAATGAAGTCAGGGAAACCAATCATGTCGTAGATGGCATCTGCCTGCATGGGGAGAGGCCCCAGCAGTGAGATGGGGGGGCTTATATGGATAAGGTGAGGTTTCCCATCCACTTCTCTCCCTGGGGTCACCTTCTCCTTTGCAGCCTGCCTGGTCTTCTCATCCATCCAGTCCAGCTGGTCCAGGGATACCTCGAAGGCTGCACGGATCTCACTGATCATCTCCTCAGCCTGGGAGGGGAGGGGAGGGGAGGGGAGGGAATGAAGGCCCCCTACCCCTCACAATGCCTTGGTGGGGACAGGGTGGACAGGGTACAACCTCCCCAGGGCTGGGGGTCCCATTTTCCAGCTCCCTGCCTTCCAGCCCTGGGGCTTGGGTGGAATCGGGATTCCCACAGATGGTGATGGGGAGGGGATGGGGACAGAAGTATTCTCACAATGGCCTTGCTGTCCCGGTCAAAGGTGGCTTTGACGAAGAGGGAGCCCAGTGCAAAGCCCAGTGTGTCATCCGTGTTGGAGATGCAGGTTTGCCAGCGGGGTGTGCAGGACTGTGGGAGCAAGATGAGGGTCCATGAAACCCTCAGCCCAGTCCCCTGCACCCCTGTTTTCACCCAGCATGGCTTTGCCTCCTCATCAGAGGGGAGATAGGCAGCAGCAAAACCCCCGTCCCAAAAGATAATCCCTGGGTTCCCACTGAAGCATGCAGGTCTTAGCATCCCAAGGGCATCTAAAGGACAGAGGAGGTCCTGGCTGCTTCCAGGCTGAGTGTGGAGGGGTCTGATCCCTTCATTACCTTCCTGGTTCCATAGAGTGTCTCCAGCAGCCTCTCCTGGGCTGTCTCGAAGCGCTGGTCCAGGCTGGAGGCCGTCTTCTGCACCAGGTTCCAGATCAGGTAGTTGTTCAGGATGCTGCAGGGACAGAGAGATGCTGCAGCTCACCACGGTCTGTGACTTGAAGACACTGCATGGGAGCCACAGCCAGGGATATGAAGGAGCCTCACCTCCTGTCAGTGTCATTGATGAGGTCAGAGACCTGCTGAAGGTAGGTGTCCCCGTACACCACCACAGGCTCCGTGTCCGCCAGCTCCAGTGGGGCCAGGGCATAGGAAAGGTAATCCAGCCAGTCAATGGCAGGGGCCAGCAGCTGAAGGGGACACAGGAATGTGACACCAGGGGCTTGGCATGGCTCTGCTGCATCCTGCTCAGCATGGAGAGGATCTCCTGGGGCAGGAATTGTGTTTTCTGGGAAGGACCCAAAGTCCCTCACCACTCCAGATCCTTCTCTGCACCCCTCCTGCTGCTCATAATGCTGCAGGACACAGGACAAGGAGGGGACCCCTGGACCCCACAATACGAGGTGGCAGCTGCCCCCAAATGATAACAACTGGGGGGATGGGCACCACTCTTCAACACCCAGTGCATGTCCCACAGCAGATGGGGCTGCCCAGGGTGTCCCAGAGGGAGGACAGCAATGGGCATGGACCCCTTGGTGCCCTCTGGACAAGTCCTCATATGTCCCAGAAGGGTCTCCCCAGGCTGTTCTAGGCCATGCCCACCTGTAGCTCGGCGATGCTCATCTTGTGGTAGATCTTCTCGTCATCCCGCCGCTCAGCCTGGGGCACGGTGATGTTGGCCAGCTGGGTTTCAAAGTCCAGCACCTGCTGCATCTGGAGGCGGGTGGGCTCCGGGGTGCCCCCCAGCAGGGTGCCCAGCTCCACCATGTAGTCCAGGTACGCTGCCAGAACCTATGGAACCCCAGGCCCTGTGCCAGTGCCAACCACAGCTCATCCCACCTCCCTGGGGCGGCCACCCAACAGGGAGGATAGAGATGCCAGGTGTGTCCCAGTGCTGCTTGCACCCCATTGCCATGGGTTTCCCCTGACTGCTGTTGACAGCATGCCCAGCACCCATCCTCACCCTCTCATTGGCAGTCTTGTTCAGATAGTAATCCCGTGACGGGAGGAAAAGCCCCGACTGGTCCACCTGGGGGGAAAGAGGGGCAGCATAGACATTCTGGTGTCCACTGGAGTTTGCCACCCCTGGGGGCCACGGTGCCAACCTGGATGATGTTGCTGTTGGAGCTCTTGGAGTCTGCACCCACGTACACCGTGAAGAAGGGGGTTGCCCGGTATGTGCCTGACACACTCTTGAGTACCTCCATGAAGCTGGTTTGGTTCCAGGAGCCAGTGATGTTCCATCCCCCAATCTGCCAGCAGACAGACCCAGCACCTCAAGGAGGGGTAGGGTGCATCTCTGAGATCTACTCCCTCCCCAGTTATGTGAAGAGCTAAGCAGGAGGTGTGCTGGGCTGAGCCCTGACAGCTTGGCTCATGTGCAGGTGTCTGCCCACCTTGTCAATGAGCTCCATGAGGGGCTGGGAGCCCAGCTCCTCTATCCTCTGCTCCTTGAGGCAGGACAGGTAGTACCGCTGTGTCTTCCGCTCTGCCTCGCTGCTGGAGTTGAAGGTGGCGTTTTCTGCAGGAGGTTGTGGGTCAGCCTCAGTGACACAGGGGTCACCCCCTCAGTGTCTGTGACCCCTTGGTGCCCACCTAGGAGATGCTTCATGATGGCCTGATTCTGGTCCCAGATGCTATTGAAGGTGCTCCACTTGGAGCGCCCGTTGGGCAGCGGGTTCCTCTTAATCCAGCCCCCGCACGAGTACTGGTAGAAGTCCTGGCATGGGTCCGTCTCTGTATCCAGGGCCTCCAGGATCTTGCTGGCCACCCGGACACAGGCATCCGTCAGGCATGTGCTGTGAGAGGGATCTGACAGGGAAGGCATGCCTGGGGCTGGGCGAGTGTACTGAGGGAAACCGAGGCACGGAGCGGGGCCAAGCCCTGTCTGTACCCCAGGATGGGCAGAGCACCTGGAGCAGGCACCCTGGGCTGACCCATCACTCCTCATCCTCCCGTGTCCTCCCGGGTGTGGGGACGCCAGTGCCAAGTCTCCCTACCTCTGCGGTACTGAATGGCCAGAGTGACGACGGCGACGCTGAGCAGCAGGGCCAGGGAGACGGCGACGGCGCAGAGCACCAGCTCCAGCTGGCTGCGCGAGGCCAGGCGGCTCAGCAGCGTCCCCGGCCCCTTCCGAAACCCCACCTGGGCAGGAGCAGGACCTGCCATCGCACCATGGGGGGCTGAGCATCACTGCCCCCCCTTCCCTCCCCGCCACTCCCCAGTGCCTGGCGTGGCTGCATGAGGAGGTGGGGACCAGGGCATCCCTCCTCACCGGCCCTGGCAAGCCGGTGGTGGGTGCTGGCAGCACCCCCCCAAGCCACAAGGAAGGACGATCGTCCAGGCACACTCTGTGCCGCATTTTGGCTGACTCCCAGCACTTTCCTGGGGACAACCATGTCTGGCTTGGCTCCCAACCCTGCTCCCACTTCCCACTTGGTTGCAGGCAAGCCCCAGAGGATGAAGACGAGGGCTAGAGAGGATGGAGACGGGAAGGATGGAGGAGCCGGGGCAGACCTCACCTCCACGCTGTCTGGAGAGGCGCTGCCATCTCCCGCTGGCTCCGGCCCCTCCTCGTCCTGCAGCGTGGCACGCTTGTAGTTGGGCATCTGCTGAGGGAGGGAGCGGGCTGGGGCAGGGGGATGGGGGTAGCTGTTCCCTGCCCTGCCACACCCTCTGGCTCCTATGGCAGGGCCGAGTGCCTGCTCAGTGAGTACACGGTGGGGCTGAGGCAGCCCCTGACCCCCCTCAGTGTGCCCGGGCCTCCCCTAGAGGCTGTCCCCAGCCCTGTGTGGCCCTGGAGAGCACGGGGAGAGCTGCTAATGAGGGACTTGGGGGCTGTCACCGGAGCATCCCTCTGCATAGCCATGGCATCAGCCTTGCCGACAGGTGACACATCGCCACGGAGACATGGTCCCTGTCACCAAGCAACGGTTTCCTAGTACTGCTGTATCACCCCTCCTCCCCTGACTGGAACTTTCCATGCAGATGTGCACCGGTCTGAAACATCTGGAAGTGCTTTCAGCCCCATCCTGGCTCCGGGGCTGACCGGGATGCAGGGGAGCGTGCAAGGGGAGAAGGGGCACTGCAGTGTGTACCAGCCAGCAGGGCAGGGTCCTCCTTACTGCTGTCCTCACCAGACAGCTTGCACAGATCCAGCCGTGAGGGCTGCTGAGGACTCAGCCAAGAGGGAGGTGGTGGAGTTGAGCCAGCAGCATTGGAGGGGTGGATAAGCTAGAATAAAATGCTGGAGGTTTTGGTGGAAGGGAATCAGCAATGCCGCTGGTTGTGAGCTATCCTTAGGCTTCAGAGTTAACGCCTGGGTGGGTTGCAGCTCACCCTCCAGTCGGTGCTGCAGACTAAAGTGAATGCTCAGCCTGCAGGGCTGGTGTCACAGGCCAGGAAGGAGCTGGGGTGGGATGGATGATGCACTGGGATGGGGGGAAAGCAAAGAGGGTGCCACATGCCCCGCTCTGCCCACTGCCACACTACTGGGATGGGGAGGGGGCATCGCCAAGGGCTGCAGCAGGAGGATGGGATTGGCAGGAGTTGGCAGGAGCCCTCCACCAAGTCGAGCTCCTGGAAGATGCTGGCATTAGGAGGGACTGCTTAACATCCTGTAGGAGCTTGGCCAGCCTGCCCCCCCCACTACCCCAGCTCCCCTCAATGTGCTCCTTTCTGCTCCTGGGTGGTCCTCATCCTGGGCAATAGCCAGCACCCCCTCTCCGGCATCTTCTGTGGCATCCTCAAGGCAGGAGCCTATTTCTGGGGCTCCTCGTACCCCCTCTGTAGGGCTGAGACCCGTGGGAACAGGGACCCCTGCCCCCTCCAGAGGTGCTGTCTTGNCCCCGCCGCCGCCGCAGCGCCGCCTGCCTCCGCCGCCGCCATGGCCCGCACCGGGCGCCGCGCTGCCGCCAAGACCGGCACCGGGGCTGGGCAGGGATGGGGCCGGGTGGAGATGAGGCCACGCCGGAGGGATGGAGCCGCAGGGGCTGAGACCGGCGGCGCGCGGACCGCGGGCACCGGGAGGGGGCGACGNGAGGTTTTGGTGGAAGGGAATCAGCAATGCCGCTGGTTGTGAGCTATCCTTAGGCTTCAGAGTTAACGCCTGGGTGGGTTGCAGCTCACCCTCCAGTCGGTGCTGCAGACTAAAGTGAATGCTCAGCCTGCAGGGCTGGTGTCACAGGCCAGGAAGGAGCTGGGGTGGGATGGATGATGCACTGGGATGGGGGGAAAGCAAAGAGGGTGCCACATGCCCCGCTCTGCCCACTGCCACACTACTGGGATGGGGAGGGGGCATCGCCAAGGGCTGCAGCAGGAGGATGGGATTGGCAGGAGTTGGCAGGAGCCCTCCACCAAGTCGAGCTCCTGGAAGATGCTGGCATTAGGAGGGACTGCTTAACATCCTGTAGGAGCTTGGCCAGCCTGCCCCCCCCACTACCCCAGCTCCCCTCAATGTGCTCCTTTCTGCTCCTGGGTGGTCCTCATCCTGGGCAATAGCCAGCACCCCCTCTCCGGCATCTTCTGTGGCATCCTCAAGGCAGGAGCCTATTTCTGGGGCTCCTCGTACCCCCTCTGTAGGGCTGAGACCCGTGGGAACAGGGACCCCTGCCCCCTCCAGAGGTGCTGTCTTGGGGCTCACCCTATGAGCAGCATTACTGTACGCTTCATGCCTCGGTGGAGCGGGGCTTGTGGGGCCATATCTGAGCCACCCTAGTTCCCTCTGTCCAAACAACCCCAGGCAGGGATTTGGAGGGGGTCCTTCTTCCTGCACCATGGAGGACAGGGACCCTCTAGCCACTCAGTTCCCTTGGCCCGGGCACCACGCAGCCTCTGCNCATGGCCCGCACCGGGCGCCGCGCTGCCGCCAAGACCGGCACCGGGGCTGGGCAGGGATGGGGCCGGGTGGAGATGAGGCCACGCCGGAGGGATGGAGCCGCAGGGGCTGAGACCGGCGGCGCGCGGACCGCGGGCACCGGGAGGGGGCGACGGGGGCCGGCGGCCCGGGAGGGGCTGGAGCGGGGACCCCGGTGCCCAGCCCAGTCGCACCGCTCAGCTCCACTCGGCCTGGCCGCCCCACCAGGGTGACCGCCGTGCGCACGGGAGGAGCTCCGCACCGGCACCCGCAACGGTATCTGCACCGGCACCGCCGCTTGCACCCCCCGAGAGCCGCAAAGGCACCCGCAGCCTCCCTCGCCGACACCGGCACTCGGACCGGCGCCCTCACCGGCAAGGGCGGCAGAACATCCGGCTGCCCGCAACGGGCACCGGCACTCGCGCACAGGGACACAAGGACCGGCTCCTGCCTTCAGCACTCGGCGGGGCACTCCAGCGCCGCACGGTACCGGTCACTGGCGCCGGCCGCGGGTAGCAATGGTGCACAGCCGCAGCAGCACGCCCTGCTCGCGGGCACACCCCCCGCTGCAGCACCCGCACAGGTGGATGCACACACGCACACTGACACCCCATGCCCCGTACCTAAAGGACGGCACCCCGACGCCACTCTTAGGCCCACGCCACAGCACACGCACCCAGGGGTGCGCAGCCATGGTCAGAGCCTTGGCGGTGAGCAAGGAGAAGGCTGTGCACAACTTCACGCCTTGCCTTGATAGTTCTCAGCCCTGTGTGACCACCTGTCCGGGACACGGCGTCACCGCAGGTCACCCGCTCGGTGCCCGGCTGCTGCTGTAACGGGGGTGAAAGTGCTCCCCGGGGCGCCTGGCGGGGCAGGGTGAAGGCAGCGCCACCTGCCCAAAGTGTGGAGGCAGGGACACAGCACGGAGGGGTGTGTGTGAGCACAGGCGGTGGGGCACCAGGGTGCCCACGGGTGTCTGTGACATGTGGGGGCCACGGCAATGCTACTTCACCTGCCCAGCTCGAGTGGCAGCATTGCCCCTGCCAGGGTGGTGGAGCCTCGGGTCTCCAGCTGATAGTGCTGCTCCGGTGTCAGCGTCAGTGCCGGTGCCGCTCTTGGTGCCAGTGTTGGTGTAAATACTGGTGTGTCAGTGCCAGTGCCGGTACCGGTGTCAGGGTCAGTGCTGGTGCCAGTGCTGGTGCCGGCGTCAGTGTTGATGCCCGTGTCAGTACCCATGTTAGTGTCTGTGTCAGTATCGATGTCAGTGCCGGTATCATTGTCAGTGCTGGTACCAGTTTCAGTGTCAGTGTCGGTGCCGGTGTCATTGTCAGTGCCGGTACTGGTTTCAGTGTCGGTGTCGGTACCGGTTTCAATGTCGGTGTCGGTGTCATTGTCACTGCTGATACCGGTTTCAGTGTCGGTACTGGTGTCATTGTCAGTGCCAGTACCAGTTTCAGTGTCGGTACTGGTGTCATTGTCAGTGCCGGTACCGGTTTCGGGGTCGGGGTCGGTAC
>VWZV01007312.1:0-24521 GCA_013397155.1 Irena cyanogastra | reverse complement strand
AGAGTATAATTGAAATGTATGCCATGCTTGTCTCTTTGAGGACTGTAGAGAATTTGCAAACAAAATCCCCAAGATTATTGGTGGTTGTTAAAATATTTATTAGTTCAATAAGTCTACCTTTATGTCCAGTATCTGGGTTGTGTTTTGTCTGTCATTCATCAATAAGGTATGACAAGACTGTGCCAACCACCATTTTCTCTTTTTTGAAAAAGTTGCGTATTTACTTCTGTAGCTGGAGCCACCTCACAGAAATACTAAATTCCACATGCCTTGACGTAAACTTAGGGCATGCCAGCATTCTCCCTATTGGTTTCCCAAAATCAACAACTTAAAAAACAGCCTGAACTTCTCAATAAATTAGCTGAAAGTCATTCCCAACATTGCAGAAAGTGCATATTTACTGCATAAGTATGATCCTCAGTTTTTTGAGTAGAACCAGACATTTAAGTACTTCCATATGTTAAAAAAAACAAACCCTCTCATCCCCATGAAATGTTTCTATGACTAAGAGAAGAATCTCATAATGATCAGGGAAAATGAGAAGAAATAACGAAACCTGTAAGTTGGAGTGAATAGAAAAAGACGGACAGAGCTTTCTGTGTGTCACTGGTTTTTAACATAATTCTTTAAAAAGATGTGAGCAGTTCTAACACTTTTCGCTCTTTCCTAATGAAATATGACCCTAACAGTGATAGGTGAAACCACATAATCTTATAAGTAGGAATTGTTGGGAAGAGCGTTAGTGATTCAGCTGTTAACATTCTTCCCTCTTAGCCAACATTGAACAAAATTTACAGAGATGCTGGGTGTGCCATCCTTCAGAGGACATTATCAGTGAAAAGTTCAGAGAGTTATGTCTTTCAAACAGCTTACAGCACATTTTATAAAGGTCAGCGCTCAGAAGAGCTTCCAGACTGGGTGATTCCATCTGTTGAAACCCTGTTTGTTGCAATTTGTGGGTTCTATGTGTGGAAAATAATAATTTTAAATTCAGAGACTCAGAAAAATATGTATTTATTAACTGAGATGTGAAACAGGCTGTTTTTTCCTTGGTGGTATAAGCTTCAGTGGTAGTTATGTTGATTTTTGACTCACTAGGTTTTGAATAACGTCAGCTTCTACAGGCACTATTGTAGTCAGCAAGTACCAGCAAACTTTATTTCTAATTTGTATTTCTCTCCTCATGTTTTATGGTTTGCTTTTGGATCTAGAGAGTGATCTCCAGCTTGCCTCAAAGCCTGTCTCATTCCTTTCATCAGAGTAATCAGATGGATAGTGGAATGGGATCCACTGAAAGTACTTTGCATTCTCAGTTCTTCAGAACTGCACAGCCTTACAAATACAAGGTAATATAATTCCTTATTCTAGACTTTGCTTAGGACATATCAACCTGATAATAATTTTATTGATGAATTTTAGACATCTTGGTCAGGCTCTTAGTTTTTTATAATTCTACTTAAATTGTAGTGGAAAAAATCCTTTACTGCTCACTGCTCATGAAGTGCAAATCTTGCAATTTTATTGGTGAAATCAAGCTCAGACTCTACGATAATTTTTAACTTCCATCCTTTAGTTGCTAAGGGCTTTAATTCACTGAAATGAAGTATCACCAAATTTCTGAGTATCAAGCATGTGTGAACTCTTCTGAATTTGGAAGAAATATAGGAGTTCTGACTTTCCTAATGCTTTCTCATGATTGGCTTATTAAAGTGCTATAGTAAGACTGTTAAGAAGATGTACATTCAGAGAAAGAATGACAGAAGAGCAGAGATTGGCATTCATTAATATCTATCTATCTATCTATCTATCTGACAAAACATAAAATGAATTTAAATGGCTGTGTTGGAATTAGTCAGAGCCAAAATGAACCCATGATAGCACTGAGACTTCCTCACTTATATCAGTAAGACTTTTTTCCCTGTACCATTCATCAAGAAATACCCATATATGAATGTGTAGCAAATTTACATTGCAAGTATGACAGACAGCAAAAATAATCTTTAATTATCTAAGGTGTTTAATTCAGTCTACTGTTTACTTTTTCTTCTATCACGACACACATAAAAAAGAGAGTAAAAGCATGGGGTATCGGGGGATTTGGAGAGTGCCCAACACTCTCAACATGGAAAGGGAAGTTATGAAAAGAATGGATGCAGAGTGAGGTGTATTTTTCCTTTGTTAAGGTTACCAGCTTCTTAGCATTGGTAATCTGAACGTGGTCCTAGCTGTGGTTTATGACTTAAATGTATATAGCTATCAAATAGTTTGCTACTTGCAGTTCAGATTTGCATGCAGTTTTATTTTCATGAGTCTGAACCTCAGCCATTTACTAGGATTTAATTTTTCTTTCTCTTTTTTTTTTTCCTTTTTTTTTTAAACAAATTTATAGGAGAGATCCAGCCCTTTCCCAAAACACAAGAAGAAATCAAAAGAGGATATAAACTACACAGAGAATTATGAGTCAACTGGCTTCATCTACCCCTATAATGACCTCCTGGTTTGGGCAGTATTAATGAAAAGACAGAAGATGGCTATGTTCTTCTGGCAGCATGGAGAGGAAGCCATGGTCAAAGCTGTTGTTGCTTGTAAACTCTACAGAGCAATGGCACATGAAGCTAAGCAGAGCAACATGGTGGATGACACTTCAGAAGAACTCAAGAAGTATTCAAAGTATGAGTTCTCCCTTCATTTCAGTTGAAGTTCTCTGGTGCTGAGAATGGTTAGGTACTGCCCTAATCTGCTGAGAGTTAGTAAAGTTAAAGATGCCATGGATTACGGAGGATAAAAAAGTACTTTCAGATACTCACTATTGATACTATATGGGTCTATGTACTGGTGTGTAGTGTGGTGGAGAGTTATAGGAAAGCTATTTGCTTATTACCTAGATGCATATTTGAAAATATAGGTGAG
This sequence comes from Irena cyanogastra, assembly GCA_013397155.1. Taxonomy (NCBI): domain Eukaryota; kingdom Metazoa; phylum Chordata; class Aves; order Passeriformes; family Irenidae; genus Irena; species Irena cyanogastra. Next base: position 21,611 of record VWZV01007312.1, on the reverse strand, counting down.
TAATGTATAGCTCATTATCTGCTAATTGATCAAATGGAAGGCTGAAATTTCCCTTGCAGCTTCTCTTCCAGTTCAATTTGTTAAAAAGCCATGTGGCACATATGTGTTGGACTGTTCAAATCTAAAACAAATAGTAACAAGCAAACCAAAATCAGTGCTTAAATCCTGCTCTGTGTAAGACTAAGTGGAAAGTGAAATGCCTGATTGAATGAAAAGGGAAATAGACCAAGAATTTTCTTTGAGTTTGTAATTTCCATTTAGTGTTTTCTGGTAGTTTTCTTGTTAGTAATGTATTTTCTGCCTTGTAGATTTCATGCTTAAGATTCAGGTGCAATAAAATGTACTTTGTTCTTTTGTATGCAGCTCCAAATCTTAATTTAAAGGAGGGTATGTACCTTCCTTTAAGAGTCTTCTCTCCAGATATGTTTTAAAGTCAGTCCAAAAAGAAGAGACTTTTGCAACTGGCTGCAATGTTTGCCCACAGTGATGATGATTCTGTTGGTTGAAGCAAATACAAAGAACTTTTCAAGGTCCATTTTGATCACTGAGTGAGATTAAGAACAAAACAAATAAAAAATGACAACGCAGTATGGCCCTAAACATTGCAATTAGCATTAAACAGTTAGGTTTACACCCCAATTTGTTTTTCACTAGGTATATTGACAAAGCAATGAGAAAAATGGGGGAAGGCATGCTTACTGAGATTGATAGCTGAACTTTAGTTACCAGAGTATTCACAGCAATCTCTTTTCAGCACTAGCTCCGAGTTTGGCCTGATCCCTGTTATATCGACTGTTAATTCCTTTCTGCTTTAGGGAATTTGGGCAGCTTGCCTTAGATGTGCTGGACAAAGCATTCAAACAAAATGAGCAGATGGCCATGAAGTTGCTGACCTATGAACTGAAAAACTGGAGCAATTCAACTTGCTTAAAGCTGGCAGTGTCTGTGGGGCTACGGCCCTTTGTGTCCCACACGTGCACACAGATGCTGCTGACCGACATGTGGATGGGACGCCTGAAGATGCGGAAGAACTCCTGGTTTAAGGTAGCATTGGTCTGGTTTATTCTGACCATTTAAGCTCTCTTTAGATGCTTGATATATTGGTGTTTTTTTGGTTATGGACATGGCTAATGCAGCTTCAGACAGCTGTGCTTAAGCATGTGTTGGAATGTGAATGTCTGGTAAACAAAAGCAAGGGAAGGAGGGAAAACAGTACTTGCTTCTGTTTTATTTCTTTGCAAAAGCATGTGTGGGATGACATTAGGACGAAGGATTTTTTTGTTGCTCTTCCCATTCTCTCAGCACTTTTCAGTCTTTCCTCACCTGGTCTTGCTTCTCCACATTGCCTCTTCCCTGGCAGAGCTGCTGGTGGGAAGGATGCTTTCCAGACACAGGGAGTGGTATTGAAAGCATCCCTAGATACAGTGGCACTCTTCAAAGCCACAAATTAGCCAAGAGCAACACCAGTCCACAGAGGCTGTCACACTGTGGTACAGATTCCCAGCACCGGTGACTCCTTCCCCAGCCAGTGGCATTGCACTGGGTTTGTGCTGGCACCAGGCATGGCTGATCGTGGCCTTAGGTTTATGCTATCACTGCTTAATTAAACATTTGTCTCTCTTTTAGGTCATCATGAGCATTCTCCTGCCTCCCACCATCCTGATGCTGGAGTTTAAAAGCAGGGCAGAAATGTCTCATGTGCCTCAGTCTCAAGACTTCCACCAGCTATGGTATCACGGGGAACAGAGCCCAGTCAGCTGTAAAGATGCTTTGGTTAGTCTGTGAGGATTTGTCATTTGTGTGCCAGAGTCTGTTTGCTTACCACAGTGCAGTTCTGAGGGATGAGAAGATGCTCATCATGTGGAAGGAAATGGCTGGAAGCCAGTTCTCTCCACAAGTATGGGTTAGGGCCCTAGTTTGGATATGGACTTAAGTGAACATGGTACAAGTTACTTTGTCTGTCCTGGATGTCACTTCTGTGCCATAATGAGAAAGTCCTTCCCAGCCTCACATGTATCGCTGGAGCAGGAAGGGAGCAGCCCTACCTGAGGGCTAAGAAAAGTGCTCACACACATTCTGCTTAATATTAATTTTGATTTTATCTATTAGTTTTAGCAAAAGTCCAAGCTACTGATTTTCCTTAAACACCCTTATACAAAATACTATTACAAAACATACAGACAGCGTAGCTGTGCCATATGCAGCATCTTTCACACAGTGCATGTTGAGTATTGCAAATGAGATATCTGCAACCAGACAAAACCAAGGTACAGTAATGGTTGGTTTATTCAGAACAAAGTTTAGACATCTGTATCTGTCTTCCCTCTGAAACAACGCTACCTTTGCAATTATAGACCATTGTTTCTTACTTTAACAATGCTGTTTTCTTTTAAAGAAGGGTTATGATGTGGAAAAGGCTGTTCAGAAGTCTGATGAAAGCCAAGTAGATGGTGGACAAGGAAACCTGTCTGGAACTACAAAGATCTATGAGTTCTACAATGCACCAATTGTCAAATTCTGGTTTCACACGGTTAGTCATAATTATAGAACTTGGATTGACAAACCCCTTCTTTGGTCCTTCAAATGCCATTTAATCTCATTTGTACTTTTTCTAGTATGGATTTGCAGTCACTTAGTGGTGGGTGTAGATGGGAAGCTATTTGAATGTTTCTCTGATGATTGAGTGTAAAGATTGTCTGCTAAAATCATGCAACTGACCTAAAAAAAAAAACAAACCCAAACCCAAAAACCCAGAAAAACAATTATAAGGAACTAAATAAAAACTCAAGCACAGTCCTTTACAGTGGTCAGTTGCAAAGGTTGAGATAGATTTGAAGGTGGCCTTCTGTACCTTTAAAACTTCACTGAAAGTCATGTTCCTTTCTTTAAGAACTGTCTCTGGAAAAGCGAATGTTTACCTGTAGTTGCTATAGGAAATGTACATTTATTAAATCAGTTTTAGTAACCTTGTGTCAGTAGAGCTCAGGATGTTTAAGATCAAACTGTTCATTAGGTCAGACCACCATGCACATAAACTTTCATTCTTTTAACTAGGTATGTTTAAGTGGTTTCTAGGTTGTAATCTCATACATTAGATACATTTTTAGCATGTGCTTGTACATCTAAAATATGTGTTTTCCACCTGATATCTTTCTTGTGTTTTGGAAGGCACTGATTAACCAGCAGTGACTTGTATAACTTTCTGAATTGTTACTTGTCTCTAGAGAAGGCTGGGATAAAAGCATAAGATTGCCCTTGCATTCAAGCAATGGTATGCAGATCACAGAACAGAATCACAGAATAGTTGGTGTTGGAAGGGACCTCTGGAGACCATCTAGTCCAAAATCCAAGATAAAATAGTCTGTGTCTTTTATGGGGATGAGCATATGCTGTAATTGTTTATCATCTGCTCCTACCTATTTTTTCAGCATTTAAGTACCAATTTCCGATGATGTTTAAGGACATTCCCATAAAAACAAAGCAAAACAAAAGAAAATTTTGGAGAACTGGAATAAATATTCTGGGCTCAAAAATGTGGCAGTGTCCCTGTAGTTTGAGTACCTATTGTGAGGCCAATTAGCTGTTATTTTTGCAGAAATTTGTTGCAGGTTTTTGTGTGTATGGATTATACATGGTGTATTTTGCAGATGTCGTACTTGGCATTCCTCATGCTCTTTACTTACACTGTGTTGGTGAAGATGGAACCAAGACCAAGTGTGCAAGAGTGGTTTGTTATCATTTATATTTTCACTACTGCTATTGAAAAAGTCAGGGAGGTAAGTTTTTCCATTCACACTTGTCATCTTTCTTATAAACCAGGGAATACTTCCCTGAAGAATGCTAAATCCTGCTTTATTTCTATGGAGAATTATGAGGAAAATTTATTTATTGGAAGTCTTTTATTAGAAGACCAGTTCTTGGGCCCTCAAAATGCATCTTAAATTCTGGCCTTAATTCTCTACTTTTCTGTGTAGAGCTGGTTGGTAATGTGTAGATGACTGCTGAATTGAGATTTGGAACCTTGATGTAGGCACCTCGTCCTTAATTTTCTTGAGTAGACTTCTAGTAATAAAATTAGGCTTCTAGTAATAAAATCTATCTTTAGAAATTTAATCCAAGTGAGAACTTGTTATGAATTAATAGATATTTTGCATTGAATAGTCTATGGCTCTCCCATGAGAAAATGATATTCCAATCAAAATTATTGCGATTGTTTGCAGTTGATTAGACCAATGCTTCTGAACACAACTTGCACTCCAAACAAATGCAGCGACGTATTTCCTCAATTATTGTATTTTCTCTGGCATGCCTTCACCACGGAATTATCACAGAGTAAATAATAGTAATGTGAATAGTCTTTTGTATGACTTTTGAAATGCTGTACTTTCAGAAGATTAAAGCTAACCACAAAAAGCCACAGTTCTGAGCAAAGGATGCTGCAAAAGATCACTCAGAAGACTGTGAAACCAGTAGGAGAGAGGTGAAGGATTCCAAGGGACTGTAAAAATACTGGGAATATATCAAAGCTTGGATGGACTTGCAAGTTCAGCATGAGATAGGACTGAAAAAATCTACACCAGGATTTCCTAACTGAGAAAAATGTTAAATGTAAAATAGCAAGCACTTTTGAAATCACTGTTGTGCTCTTGCACCATCTTGATGCTGGGACAGCAGAAACAACAGCTCTTCTTTCTAGTATCATTGGTTGGACACTTCAAAATTCTTGTCTTTACTTAATTTTCTTTATACGTGTTCTAGTTCTGGTCTGTTGACAAAGACTTTGTAGAACACTGTTTTAGCCATGCAGTTGCTTAACTGCTGAGGGCCTTATTATATATAGCTGCAAACCTCTGTTTCTCTAGATTGTATCAAATAATTGTTGAAGCCTTAGGCCCTGGAACTAGTTACTCATGTGAGTTAGTCTAGATCATTTGTCTACATTAATGTGTTCATATGCATAAATTCTTGCAAGATCAGCGCATAATGTTTCAAAATCTCTCCTTTGCTTGGTACTTATCAGTGTGATCTCACATAGCATTGCATAATTGGCCCCACTTGTGGAAATGTGCAAACGTTTTATTTGCCTCCTCCCAAGGATTCCACTTCACATGCTTGCTCAGTGAAGCTTAAAATCCCTTTGGGGCACCTTACAGTTCAAGGAGTGAACATTTCATTCTTTACCTTGCTAGTTGCCAGCACTCCTTTTTTTAACCTGTCCTTGGCAAAATACAAGGATCTTTCTTTACATTTTTGGTCTGAAATAAAGGACATTAGTTGTTTTCCCAGTGGCAAGGTTAGGCTGGTACTTTCCATGACTTAGGGGTTAATGAAAAGGCTGTTGCAGGTCATGACCATCCCTCTAGAAAATGCTTGTTAATTTCTAATAATATGTGTGCATAAAAATTCTTTACTGGCTTCTCTCTGCTGCTGAGGTATGTGCCCTTTAGTGAATGGATTCAGGTTCACAATCCATTTTTTCTTCAGAACAAGCCATCCCATATGATGTGGTATACTTGAGCAATATTACACTATAGATTAAGTAAAAACTTCAGTTGATGGTGGATGGCAATGTGCAATAAATGGGTCTAAGACAAAAGAAAAAAAATAGAAGGGGGGAAATGATATGTTCCCAATTAAATAATTCTGACAGAAAATGTTAATTAATTAATATGTGATTTTAACAGCATTTTATGGTGTTTTTTCCTCAATTCTACCCAGGTATTTATTTCAGAACCTGGAAAATTCTGCCAAAAGGTGAAAGTGTGGATTTACGAATACTGGAATTTTACTGATTCTGTAGCTATCATCCTGTTTATGATTGGTTTTGGTTTGCGGTGGTCAAACCCCCCTGTCCAAACTGCAGGGAGGCTGCTTTACTGCTTGGATATCATATTTTGGTATACTCGGCTCCTCGATCTTTTTGCTGTGAATCAGCATGCTGGCCCATACCTGACAATGATTGGGAAAATGGTAAGTACTGTGCTTTGGAGCAATATTTCTGTAGTTAAGGCATCTACCTTCAGGAATATGTAAAGCTCAGAAGTGACAGAAAAGAAGAAGTGGTCTAATGATTCACAGTCAAAGTTTTACTTAAAAATACCATGATTTTTTTGTTTGTGAGTTGACCCTAATAAGATTACACTTTTCTTTAATTTATTAATTACAGTAATTTATTCACAAAGCCATTTTTACTTCATTCCTTAGAGAAGGATTGCATTTGAGTTAGTTCGCCAGTCTATCTTGGTAATAGGAGAAAGAAAAGTCACTGGCTCTTGGAGATGGGCTCACTGTGACAGGTTATTCCCCTAATTCTCGGAAACTGTTTCATTATTATTTTACTTTTTTATTTGAATAATTATATCCCAGTTTATCTGGCAAAATTTCTGTGAAATCAAAGCTAGTTTTGTTTCTCTTTTGCTGTAAGAACTGTTGCTGAACTATGGTCTAGTCCTGGGGGGCATGTGAAGATTCCTGCTGTAATTTGCCTCAGCTACTGAGAACTCTCTTCTTAATACTTTTAAGTTCTGTCTTCCATGGCAAGTGTTTAGGAGGCAAAATAATTTTCACTGCTGTTCCTTGCTCTTAGTTTGAAAGAAGCACTGCTGAGCAAAATCACCATTGTGAGGTCTCCGCATTTTTTGTATCTTGCTTAAGATATGAGAGGGACTTGTAAAGCAAGTAGAACGTGTGGCTTTTTTGGTCTAGGATTATTTTAACATCTATAAAATGCTCATGTAGCCCAGGTCATAGAAACAAAATATTTTTATTTCCTCTAGCATATTAGATTATTACCCTTGGTTTTGTACTCTGATTTGTAAAAACAATGATTGGTGCTCTTCCCTAAAATGAATGTCGCTTTTACATATAATCAACACAACTAATTCTGTTACACAAACACGTTCTCCAGACAGGAAACATGTTCTATATTGTGATCATGATGGCCATAGTCCTGCTGAGTTTCGGGGTGTCACGAAAGGCAATTCTTTCACCTGAGGAGCCTCCTTCTTGGACACTGGCACGAGATATTGTATTTCAGCCCTACTGGATGATGTTTGGTGAGGTCTATGCTGGAGAAATAGATGGTAGGTAATTTTCAGAATATAGCTCAACAGCTTAAATTTAATATGTGCAGAAACATGTCTACTTTGGTCTCTTGGGTTTTGACTGCCTACTGAGTCTGTTCTTCCTTAAACAATTCTGATTCCATTGCATGTATGTCTATAATGAGTAATACTGCATGAATGAAGTTGAAAATACTAGTTTTTTGTTAAAAATAATGATTAAACTCTAAACCCTTCCAATTTAGTGTTTTGAATTAAATATACTGCAAATATCAGGGCATAGTACATAGGAACTAATACTAAGCTACTTCCTGGTCAGGAGATCTGCCAGTGAAACAAATTTCCAATTAAGTGAATCCAAAGCTGCTGATCTCTTAGAGAAAAGAGAAAAGCTGCCTTTAAGGAATAAAGAAAGAGAGAAAGAAAGAGAGAAGGAGAGAAAGAGAGAAAGAAAAGAAAAGAAAAGGAAAGAAAGAAAAAGAAAGAAAAAGAAAGAAAAAGAAAGAAAGGAAGGAAGAAAGGAAGAAAGGAAGAAAGGAAGAAAGAAAGAAAGCAAGAAAGAAAGAAAGAAAAAGAAAGGAAGGGGGAAAAAAAAGAAAGGAGGGGAAGGAGAAATAAGTTACCTGGCACCATTCTTAAACAGAAAAACCATGTGCACATAGGAGAAATAGAACCTATCAATGTAAATAGGAAAAATCATGTCTCTTGATTATGGCTTTGACCTTGTTTCAGTAAGAGAGAGGAACCAGGCACTCAGAGGTGATATTTAAGCACTACAGATGTGAGGCACTCTCATGCTACTGACTGAAGGTATAAGTAAAACAGTCCCTAAAATAGAAGAGCACTTATTCAAAGATAAATATGTGTTTAAGGTACATAGTTCAGCATAGACGCAATTCATTAAAATAATCTACCATGTTGCATCCATTATTACTGCTAAAACAGTCACATGTGTTTTGGTTATATAAATCAAAATTCTTTTAATGAAAGCACAATGCTAAGTTTGCCAGCTTAATCCATTTAATCACTTAATAATTCTAAACCTTTAGAAATTTGACACTTCCCAAATAAAGTTATGATTTCTCTAGTGACTCTTTATCCTGCAGAATATGTCCTGAATTTAGGGCTACTTCTTTATGTATGTTTCAAAGTTTCCTCAAAAGAGTTAAATTTGATTAGAAATTTAAAATTTTAGAAAGTATTTATTTTAACAATTTAAAAACATCAAAACAGATCTCCTAATTTCCACTATTTGTTGCTTTATGTCACAAATGTTCATAGCCATATATCCTTTTGCACACGAGTTAATGTGCTTTTAAGTTGTGTATGAAACTCTATACTCCAGTACTGATAAAGCAGCCTTAGAGCTGTATCCTTTTCAGATAGTGATATCCTTTACAGATAGTGGAGTCTGTGACACTCCTGCCTTAAGGATCAAAGATTTGGATTTCACCTTACTTGGTAAAAGCAAATACATTTCAGCTGTGTATTTTCCCTTAACAAAAAGTGGAATGACTGGCATAAGAACTGATACGTATGGAGTGGTGTCTGTATGTTCTGAACAGTGGTGACTAAGGTGGTAGTAGCACGAAGTGGCCTCAGTTCTCCTTTTGGTATAAGTTGCTCTTTAATTTGGAAATTTAGTGATGTATCTCTGTGAAATTAGTGAGGACTATTCTGTTTCTTGTTAGCACAAATGAGAAGCCCAGGCCATTGCTGTGCTCTGCTGTGGTGTCTGTACTGCCCATGTTGTGTATGTCCTTCATTTCCAGTTTGTGAAACCAATGAAGACTGTCCTCCTGGCTCCTTCCTCACACCGTTCCTGCAAGCTGTCTACCTCTTTGTTCAGTACATCATCATGGTCAATTTGCTCATTGCATTCTTTAAGTAGGTATTTTGGTATATTGCTGCAAAAGCAACTAATGTGTGTTGTACCTGTACTTCCGAAAAGGTTTTCACCAAAAATGCCCCAGCAAGGGCACATTGATGGTAGTGGTTGTACCCCATCTGCCATGAGGGTAAGTCAAATAAAGGAAAGAATGGTGCTAGCAAGATGGTGCAAGGAAAGGGATAGTGAGAAGACAGCTAAACTCTTTTACCACTTAAAAATAATCTGACTCTGTGATAGCGGACGATTGCAGTTGGCAAAAAAACCTAGCATTAATTAATCTCTGAAGTAGTTTTCTCTTCCTAAAAGTTTTATTTGTTGTGCTAAAAGCCTGTATAACATTCACCATGGGGTAAGCCAAGTTTTAAACTGGCAGTAAGTGGAAGGTGTTCAAGTGAAGAGGATAAAGTAGGAGCATGCTTTTCCTTTAGGAAATAATTTGAAAATTCTTGCTTTAAGCAATCTCATATGTTCTAGACTGAAATCTAACTATAGTGTTTCCAACAATTTACCTTTTAATGTGTGCTGCCACAGTAGAAAGGGTCTTTATAATAATTCTATAGTGATTCATAGTAATTTATCAGTGTCTTTATAGTAATTCTACCCCTTCATGTTTTAACATGAACTCCTTGTGGAGCAAGTTCTGTAAAATATTAGTAAAGAGTAGCCTAACCCAAGCAGTTATTTATTTTTTCTTATAGTTCTAGCATTTCAGGGGAAGAAGAGGTCTGCGGTAGGTTAAAAAAATCAAATTAATAAAAGAACTCATTAATATACAAAACCCCTGAACTGTCAAAACTCATCCTATTTACTCTTCCAATAAGAAATCCCTTTCCTAAAATTGTGTCAAGGAATCAAGCTATTATTTTTTACATTATGTATTATTTTATGTGTGTGAAATCATTATCTGAATTGTTTCTGGAACTAAACCTTTAGTAATGATGATATGGTAAATCTCCTGTGTAGTGATTTGAGTCTTCCAGGAGTGGGACCAGAAACAGTGGGTATGAGAAATACATGTAATTATGCTCTCAGAAGGAAAGTTGATGTTTTTGTGATTATATGCTGGGTGTATGGAATGACAGTGCATCTGAAATAACAGTGCTAGAAACCACAACATTTCTTTCCTGTGCTTGGGTCTATCATAGTAGATACAGAAAATTATTCAGTGCAGTCACATTTAATAATTTTGCAGCTCCAATAAGTATTCTGCGGAAGAATGGCTCGTGTAGCTGCAAACTATTTTGTTGCAGTCTTCCCTTAGCCTGACATCTGCTTTTAATCCAGTCCAAAGAGGCCAACAATGTTGAATTCTCAGTTAGGGTATGTATTAAAATTTAAATAGTGTGACTGGGATTTCAAAGTCACATCAGTAGCATCTTTTGCCCAGCTCCCATTGATGTGAGTGGGAATTGGATCTCCGAATCTTTTAGGCAGCTTTGAAGATCTCATTCTAAATGCACTAGCTGCAGGCACATGAGTTGCTAAGCTGATTTACTTCACTGGAGAAATGGGACCAGTGTCAGATTAAATCTGTAGAGAAGTGTCTTGTGCTATATTGGGAGTATTCCTCACATGAGTGTTTTACCCTCCTTCCCCTCTCCCTCTGTCTCTCTCCTCAGTAATGTTTATTTTGATTTGAAATCCATATCGAACAAGCTCTGGAAGTACAACCGTTACCGCTACATCATGACCTACCATGAGAAGCCATGGCTGCCTCCACCATTCATCCTCCTGAGCCACATTGGACTTTTGATAAAATGCATCTTCCACCACCAGCCCCCAAATGAGTCGGACCAAGAGGAAGGCGATGTTGGACTAAGTAAGCCGGGAATCAAAAGAAAAAGCTCGTGGTCACTCCCATCACTGTGGAGTTGAGTTCCTAAAAAAAGGGGGGAATGCTTTGCTTTGTATTTGACTGTTACTGTGCTACATAGTGTGCATCAGCCAAGATACTTCAAAACTCTGAGCTGAAATAAAGGGATAGCAACTTATTCTGCAGAAACTATTTAATTTCTTAATTTAGAAAAAAATAGGCAGTGCCAAAGGTATAAATTTCTGTATGTTTTTCATGAAAAGACCAATAATTCCTTTATCATTACCTGGGGAAAGTAGCTGCGGAGCCCAAGGGTAGAGGAGATCCAGTGATTGCAGATGCAGACAGGCTTTCCACCTCCTCACTGCTTTTGTCCCTTTGTGCCCTGGCTTATCACTGCACCTTACCTTCTTCACTTTTCCCAGCCTGGGCTTCTTCATGCCAGGTCTTTCCTAACACCTCCTTAAGGTGATGACAGTTCCCTGTCCCACTGTCACCAGCTCTGCCAGGAGTAGCCTGAGCTGTTGTGGGAAAGGAACCTCAGGATGCTGTAATGGAAATGAATACTCAGTAGTGAGGCTTGGTGGTGGGTGTGAGGCAGGGAAATGGGGAAGAGGTGACTGTAACCATATGTAAAAAAAAATTGGAAAGAATTGGCGTGTAGTATTATACACCCTCATCCTTTTTGATGGAACATGCACCCTTGATGCCTTATGATAGAGGTGGGCAGACCCTGTGTGGTTTATGCCTCACTTAGAATTTTCTGTGCTGAACATGAATCCCTGAAGATATCTGGCATGCTCACAGGTGGTTACAGAGCTCAAAAACAGGCTTACCTAATCAATGCTGAACTGCTACTCCTGCTCCCTGGTCCAGCTCCCCCATCATGGCTAGCCTGCCGTTGATGTGCCATTGCTTATTTTTTGTGCAAGCACTGTGTAAGTCAGTGGCATAGCATAGAGGGTGTCTTGTAAGGAGCATTAGGCTAAAGGAAAACTGAAATCCAGCTTAGCATGTCTAAAAGTCCTTGCACAGCTCTCATGCCTTCCTTACATTTCTCTCGGAAGGAAATTTTTTTTTCTGTTTAGGCACCTCTGGGCACCTTTTCTATATCAAGCTTCTGCTTGATAGCTTCCTCTTACTTTAGTTTTCGTGTTTTTATAATTAACTGGTTTTCACAATGAGTACCCAGGGCCACCCTGCGGAAAATCAATACCAAGATACAGAGTAAAATTTTGGAGGAAGGAACACTGGTCAGATAGGGGAGAAAAGTGTCTGGAAGGTGATCAAGCCCATTTGGAATAAGAAGGCAAATCCCAGAACGCTGTGGGGCTCTTCACTGCTGAGCTGTGTGTTGCAGCTGAGTACTACATCCCTGTAGCAAACACCACCTTGTTGCTTGGAACAGGCACTCCTCTAGCAAGTACAGTGAGGACTTTGGTACATAAAAAAGGACAGAAAAGAGTAGCTTGGAAAATGTGGAGTTTGAACCAGAGAAGTAGCTTTCCACCATGTGCATTTCTTTGTACTGCCTTGTAATGCAGCTGTTCTCTCAGAAGCCTTGGTGTGCTAGAAAAATGGCACCATGAGCAGCCCAAGTTACAGAGTTTTAAACTTCTGAATGCTTTTTTCCCCCCAGTAATCTTGGGAGGGGAGATCTTAATGTTTGGTACATATGAACTTTTATGAAGGATATCTGAATGTTTTATAGATATGAGCATATTAACCAATTAGGTGGAAAAAAAAACTTTGCAGCTTTGAGCACCTGAATGGACTGTAATTGTGGTAGGTGACTAGCTCTAAATGAATGCCTAGGCCAAGATGGAGTGAAATTTTTGTAAGGTTTACATGTTTCATATCTAAGTCTTGTGTCACATGTCACATGTATAACAAAGCACAGGAAAAAATTTGTGAGAAAATGCATCTTTATGAGCAGCCATTCAGATATGTATTTTTGAGGCTTTAAAGGGGAGTGTACTAGCATTTTTGTCTGTGTGATTTCGTTCCCTATGTAAGAAAAGACAAAATCCCATGTTTTCATATATTTGAGTCTTTATACTCAAACCCAAATTCATGCAGTTAGGCCTGATTCATTCTTGTCAAGGGAGGGAGTGTAAACTATTTTTTTGACTGGATTTTTTTTCTTTTTTTTCCCATGCATACTTATAAATGATTGCGATTATTGACATGCTTCATACTGATTCCTACTTCTTTTGTTCAGAGCTCTACCTGAGTGATGAGGAGTTAAAGAAACTCCATGACTTTGAGGAGCAGTGTGTAGAAGAATATTTTCTTGAAAAGAATGAAAACCTGAGTTCCAGTGGCAGTGAAAGGATCCGTTTGACCACAGAAAGGTATGTTTTGTTTTGTTCTTTGTCTAAATTTTTCATATAAAGAGACTTTGATAAGTTAATGCTTTTGAAGCTGGTTATGGCCACTGTGAACATGCATAGGCCTTGTTAATTTGATGGCAATGTGTCTGTTTCTCTATCTGCATCTGTTTGAGGTGTGTGTCAGACCTGTGTGGGAAGCCTTGCTGACAGAATTGCACCCCCAGATGTGTGCAGTGTGTACATGGTTAAAGGGGTACAGTGAGGGGTACAGTCAGTTTCACTTGTGCAGATCAGGTAGCACTGCAAAAGGAAGTTGGAGAGCAGCATACACCATGTAATTTTATTTTAAAGCTTATAGTGTAGGGACAGTGAGAGTATTGCTTGTGATTGAGTATAATTGGTGTTTACAGAAACAACCAGAAAACCATTGTAGCATTATTTGCAATATAGTGTCTTGGTTTACACAATGTCAATACACAACTACCAGCTGGGTTTCAAAACAATCAGAACTGGCCTAATTAAGCCTTCTATTGAAATCAATGGCAAATCTACCATTAATTTTAATGGGAATAGTTTAAAAAAATGAACACTATAAAAAGTCTTACTGAATGCCAACACCGATTTCATCTAACAAATTTGTTTTGCGTAGAGAAAGCATAATATTTTTATGCATGTCAAAGTTAAACACAGAAGCAAAATAAACATCCCCTCTAAAAGAAATTAAATAAGTAGTTTTGTTCAGAAACTGCAGAATTGATTACTTCAAGAAGATTTCATTTACTGGATAAATACATATCTGGAAAGAAATTTTTTTCTGAGTGCAAGTGAAACACTTCACAACATTGCATGACTTCAATGCAACAAATTAATTTAAGTGAAAAAAATGTTCTGGAACATTGGTTCTTGATTTTATACAGCAAAGGCTTAATGTTATATGTTTTAGTTACTCTGTGACAAAGGAAAGAAATGACTGCTGCATATTGCCTGCAGCTAACTTATCATTGTCTTAGTGATAAAGTACCAGAGAATATCTTCAGGAAATATGGAGATAATGATTTGGTTAAAATGATTTGATTCCAGGCCAAGAAGTTCCTGCACTTTTCACTGGGGATTTCAGGATAAGGCTTTGGTTTTTTGGGCAGTTGAATTTTACCTGAATATAACCAGTGCCATAAGATGCAGAGAATCTGCTTCTGGAGGCCAAATATGTTCTTGGGAAGACCTGTTTCTCTAGTATTTGAAAAATGCAGAATTAAAGAGTACCTGGCAGTTTGTGTGAGCCTTATCCTTCTCATGCTTGCACAAGAAATGTAAAATGCAGGATACTGACAGGAAGTATACTTCATTTGCAGCCATAGCCAATGTAACTTGGCATCAATATTTTAGTAGTTCTATGAAAATGAATGGGTATTAGTTGGAAAACAACAATTTTCAAAATAGGTACTCCTTGAGCAAAATGTCTGTTTCCTTAAGAAACCCACTGGCAGTTTGGCTAGGTTTTGTCTGATACAGATATTAATGGGAACGACAGCCACCATTAAAAAAAATAATGGTGACTTTTTGAAATGTGTTAATGGTTTATTTAATCAAACGGATGTAAAGATCTATGTTTTGGTATTTTAGTTATGTTTTCTTTTTTCTACCTAGAGTGGAAGAGATGTTTCAACAACTTAAAGAAGTGCATGAGAGGGTATTTTTTATCAAGGAGTCTTTACTCTCCCTGGACAGCCAGCTAGGACACTTGCAAGACCTGTCTGCCCTGACACTGGACATCCTGAAAGTGCTTTCAGCTGTAGACACCTTGAAGGTGGAAGAAGCCTTACTGGCTGACACAAAATATCAAACCTGTAGGAAGCTGCCCCATAGCTGGAGCAATGCATTCTATTCCAAGACCTTGAGCAGCCTGGAGGGCTTGTATGACAAGAAATACCACTACTACAGCATGCCACCCTCCCTCTTACGGAGCTTGGTAGGGACTCAGCCTCCATCAAAGTGCAAACTCTTGAAGTCTGAGAGTAACAAGGTGGTAGAAGACAGCTCTCAAAAGGTAGAAATAGAAACAGACACACTCACTTCAGGAGTATCCTCTGAGACTAAGTCGACTCCTAGGTATGGGCAGTTTTTGCTGGTGCCCCCTGACCATCAGGGCAGGCCTTTTTCTGAGAACGTCACCTTAAATTTGTCCTTTTTGAACACGACTGCCAAGTACAGAGATGAAGCATTCAGAGATGACCTGAGAAGCAGCATTGTGGTCCAGCAAAACTTGCAGGGTATCAGCTTCCTTGGCAAAGAGACAGAAGGTTACCAATGGAGCCAGAGAGACTTTGTTATTCATTTGCCATCAGAAAAGACTAATGCTGCAGCAGCTGCTCATCCTCTTGATCTCCAGCTACCACTGGATATTGAAGAAAATGCAGGGTCCCCCTGTGTTGACAAAGGAGAAACTGAGGGTGGTTATGTGAACTGGGGATTCTCTGAAGGTGATGAAAAAGGAGTTTTCATTTCAGATTCAAAGAAAAAAGCCCTGTGCCTACAGTCCTCCTATGACAGGTACAACAATTGCCAGAATAATCCCACCAGGCGTGTCCAGTTAAGTGATTTGAAGTCCATCTCCTACAACTCTGTCAAGGCATGTCACAGCAGCAGCATGTCTCACAACAGGCTGAAGCGAAGCATCTCCTTCTGGATCAGCCCTCTCTGGAGGGACTGGAGTTTCTGCAGAAGCAAGAGCTTACCATCCCCTAAGAAAGAGACATCAGGGGAAGTCTGCAAGCCTGTAGGCGGTAATTATAAAACATTAAACATGTACAGTATCTTTCAATGGAGAGTCTAAGACATTACAAAAATGTTTCATTTGCACCCAGAAGGTATTAAATGCAGTAGAGGATAGTAGCTGAGAGTCCAGAGTTACTCTTTCCCTTTGTTTGTGTGGGTCTGGCTGTTGGGAATATCTGAAGTATGCCTGATATCCAAGCTGCAACACACCTCTGGGTCAGCTACCCTGATCTGCCTCATCTTATGGAATCTCCATGTCTATGGCCACACAGCCAGGTGGCAGAAGGACTGTGCTCACTCTGGGGAAGTCTCTTGCCCAGGGGATACAAAGACAGAGCTGCGGGAACCAAAATATATTACATGGGCCCGTAGAGATACATTAGCAGTATCAGAGATGGGTGTGTGGAGGATCAAAAGGCATACATTTAAGTACCAGTCAGTTTAAATAGCTCTCTGTCCATGATCAAGTTTGCTTACCAAGTGTTAAAAAACATCAGATTCCAGTTTTAATTATGAATAGTATGAGATGATTGATTACAATAGTTGTTTTATGTCTTGTGATGGCACACATCTTTGCACCGAACTGCTGGAGTACTAATGTCACAATTCCTTCTCAGATTGCTTTAGACACCTGACAATTCTTGGTCCTATCAGATTTTCCCTTAGTAAACAGAAACTCTGTAGCTTAAAGGTGTTTTTTGACTCTTTCCTGCAGAATCTTTAGAATCCTGTGAGCTACACCACAGTGAGGCAACAAAACCAAAACAGCAAAACAGAGACAGAAAGTCTGGGAGAGGAAAGAGGAATCAAAAACCTCTTCAGGTGCCGGTATGGGCAGATGCAAGAGAATTGTGTATCTCAAAATTGTCTTTTTCATTCCTTAAGAGCACTTCTGCAGTGTGATTTAATTGAAAATGTATACATTTAAAATGCTGCACACAAACTGCAGCATCTCCTGTGTGTGTCTAGTTTTGGTTCAATTTTACTTTTTTTTGGAAGTGTGGGATTTCTGTTTTGAATTTGCTGGCATCCAGGGACTTTGGTATACCATGGTGATACTGATTTTGTGGTGATTCACAAGTGTAAATCAGTCCTTGCATTTCAGCTGTCAGGAGAACTTGTGGAGGCTTCATGTGACCTAGAACAGACAGAAGCAGTGGCCATATCTCGAGGGTATACAACTGTACTCAGGCTAGGTTGACCTCATAATGCTGTCTCCTGCCTGCAAGAGTCCCACAGACTTTCTCTGAATCCATCAAACATTTAGCACATCACAGAAAGTATATTGATTGTGTACATGCATGGGGCAACTTTTGCAACTGTGTCTGTGTGTTCATAAATAAAAATCTATTTCTGGAACCTATAAAGAAATTTCTAGGGTCTTCATTATCTGGAAAGAATTATCACTGTTTAATGAGATGAATACTGAAGGCTGATTTGTTTACATAAGATACTCAGGTCAGCAAGGGATCTTGGACTTGAACTTTGAAATCTAGTATCTCTCAGGGTATTAGGTCTCAAAGTTCAAATACCTTCAGACAGTGTGAGACTGTAGTACTTGCTAGACAAAAGCAACACGTCTTCTGTAACAAAACTAGGAAAATCTGTTTCTCAGTTGAGAGTGCATTCATTCATTCGTTCATTCACTGGCATTTCAGAGATGCTCTGAAAGGCCACATCATATGCTGTCAGAGGACCTGTGGAGATGCTAGTCATCCTGTAAATTGAGTATTGTTTTGTCTGTGTCTTGGCAGGTGATTAGAGTGGATGATTGTCCCCAGAACACTCAAGTGAACTCAGAGCCTGCAGAAATCAATGTCTGGGATGAGCAAGAGAAACACAGCAAGAATTGGCTCACTGTGTCTAATTTCAGTCAGCTAAGTATGTTACATGTTACAAAAAGTGAATTTCAGAACAGCTTTTAAAAAGAAGCAGTAAATATAATTTAAAAAATCTAAGTGTTGTCCACCATTTTCACCTTATGGCATAATTTCTATAGAATTAGTTTGTCTTGGTTATTTGATGCAACATTGAAGAGGCAAAAGAGTCATAGGTTGGGTGGAAGATCAGGTGAATCTTTTTGGGACCACTTCCTGTCTTCCATGGGAGATAGTTGAGTGCTTATCCTCAGGAATAAGCAGGAAGCAAGGAGAATGATGTCTTTGTCTCCTCTCCTGAAGTGTCTTCTAAAGTGACGTCTTCTAAACTGGCATTCTGGCTAACTGCAAAAACACCCATCATTATTTTTCACGACATTTACCGTCACAGGCAGTGCTGTTATACTGTATTTGTTGGCAGATCCTCTGCCTGCATTATTCATTTCTCATTGCTCAGAAACACATCCTCTGAAGGGAAGAAATGAATTCTGTATTGTCTCTTTTGGAGTGAAAATGAATGACACTATGACTCTTTGTTTAGCAATTCTCCACCTCTTTCATTCTCAGAAATTCTATGCATCATTCATCCCATCTTTCAACTTTGCTGTGATGTGGCTCACTGGTTTCATCCTGTGAGCTGCTGGGAGAAGTACTAGACAGTGCTGTGACTCAGCACCACGTGGTCTGAGGAGGGCTGTACTCCGAAGTCTGCTAAAAAAAGTGGAAATAGTCTGTTTAGCCCTATGAAATTCTGTCATTGTTTTTTAAACCCATTTACCAGGACAATATGGTGTATAGGTGTTTATTTTATAACACTGTGTAGCTGCTTAGTTTAAAGTAATAGAGTTGATAGCTTACCCTCTGTACATAGCTGACAACTTTTCTTTTGGCTAGGCTTGGAACGTCTCCATTACAAGCACCAGAAAATTAAAAATCCTGATGTTGGCAGGCATACCATACCATTCTGTGATTACCTGAGGCATTCTCGAGAGGTAAGACCTAGGATTACACATAAATGTGTCTGGGATGAGCCCAGAGCAGCTCTACAGTCATCCCTGGATTTGCCAATAGAGTTCTTTGTCATGACATACACCTTTGAGAGAAGAGAAACTTTGTTGTCTGTTGGCACAGTGTATGTGTGGAAGTAAATTAATAATTTAACAGCTGCTAATGCTCTACTAAGATTATTGAAATAGGACATTAAATTATTGAATCTTAGAGTTGTTCTGAATATGAACTTAGTCACAAGTCACATGTGTTGATGTTTCATCAGGCAACACAACTTGGTGAGCACACAACTTGGTCTTGAACTTGTGAGCAGAATGGATTAGAAGAAAAATTTGGAGAGTTAGCTACATAGCACTCACTTTATCACATAGTCATTTTTTGCAGAAGGGTAGATAAATATTGATAATAATTGCAAAGCATGGATTTTTAAACCATTGTCTTATAAACATTGTATTTTATTATTTACCAGTATTAATCTGCTGCTCTGTAATCTAAAGGGCCTTTTCCTAATATAGGCCTCTTGAATTTGATGGAGCTAGACTAATTTACATTTGATGAAGACTTGAGCAGAAATCTGGATTGTGGAAACTACTATCAGTTTTAAAATTATGTAGCCAATAGAAGAAATGGAACAGCTAATAGAAGAAAACGTAACATTCATTAAATTGTATAGGGATATCTCAGAGAGATAAAAGGAAATTAACAAAGAATAAACTAAAAAAAGGAAATTGAACAAATCCTTTCCTCTTTCTTTTCAAGAGCACCAAAGCACCCTTCTTTGTTGGTTTTACTTATAGGACTTTTGGTTATTAAAATGGAGATCTTTCAAAGATTAGCTTATTTTTCACTGAAAATGCTATCATTTTTCTTTTTTTGGGAATAAAAATGAAACAAGTAATTTCAGTTATGCTGTTCTGAGTGTTGTAGAACTTAAATCCCAAATACCAGGAACAAGAGCTTTAATGTTTTAATTTTAAAAATTATGGGGTTTTATATGAAAAAGTGATGAGAGAGAGAAATAGGAATAAATTTACTGATTTTGTATTCTGTAAAACCAAAACTTGGACTCCAAATCTATAAATCTTTGAATTGTGAATCACAGGATCAGCCAGGCAAAATAAAGTCAGGAAAACTGTGTGAGTTAACCAAATACTCTGGTGTTCCAAAGTTTATATTAAGATAAATTCGGATAAAACTCAAGCATGATATTTTTTGAATTGTAAAAGAACCCATTCTGCTGATTAATAGCAGTATTGGAGTTATGCTGAAACCAGTTGCTTCTGAAACACCAACTTCAAATTATTTATTCTTCCAAGGTACAGCCTCCAGTATCCACTGAATTGTTGTGCCTCTCTCTGGACTATGAAAGCTTATATTTATCACTGAGATGTAACAAAGTTGCTGCATCCAACTGTTCCACTTGGAGAATGATGTATTTTAAAGATATGTATCTTTCCAAAAAGTGAAGCTTCTCACTCACGGCATACCAGACATTCAGAAATCCCTCTTGATAGGTAGCAGGGAGCAAAGCAAGGGGGTGTGTAGGGAGCTTTTGTTAAAGACTTTTTCATCTTCAAAGCAAGCCACAAGTTCAAAATATGAAAGAAATTTTTAAAAAATTAAAATTCATTTAAGTATCAGTTTAAATTAAAAGTTGAATTTTAGTTGATTCATCTTTAAACTTAGCTGTCCTTAAACTTTTTTTTTTTCACCCCCGTGACTGTGTGTGTTCTGAGTATTGAAATTGGTCCGAAAGAAAAATTCCATTTCTTACTACCACATTAGGAGAACCTGTCTGGCCCATTTTTTTCCTAATATAGCTTGAAGTTTAAAAGATTATTTGAATATTTCTTTAAATATAAGACCTGGAAAATATGTGATCTAAATATCCCTGGAAAGCTGCTCAGTGTGTTACGTTCTTCTGTTCCAGGGCTTATTTTCAACAACAGTGAAGGTTATACCTACACTGGAATTTTCCAATATAAAGAAAGTTTTCTAATACTGTGCTTATTAGAAGATCTTTAACAAGCTTTGTGAACATATCGAGATATAGGTGGTGACCTGAGTATTTTATTCAAATGTCTGGAGACAACGTGGAAAACGGCAATGTGAGCAAATTAGTTCCATTTTAGTGTAGGTATGGCAGTGCTATGATTCACCTGCCTGTCAGGGTCATTATTCATGTTAACAATAACCATATCAACAATTGTTCCCAAGATTGTACCTTCTTGAGCTGTGCAATGTGTATATGATAAAGATGTGCATATTTTACCAGTAAAATATCTCTCTCTTTTTAGGATTTGAGTAAGAGCATATTTGGAAACACCAAGAAAAGTAATCTGAACAGGAACTCCTCGTATGTATTATTAGTATGTTAAGATACTCATCATAGGTTTTCAGAAAGAGATGTCTGTAGTGTCTGCAGGTTTCCATTTCAATTCTGCAATGTACTTAGGATGACAAATTCCTGAGAAACTGCAAGTTAAGACCATTCTGTTTGTTTCAGTTTATTTCAATGAAATCTTACTAATGGAGACCAAAGATATCCATTTAAACGAAGTGTATGATTTTAGGTGGAGTAGACACCCTTTCTAATCCTAGCAATAGTTGAATTTTCTAATTCAGTCACTAGGATGACAGTTGGATAGATGATTTACTAGGTCTTTTCCATCTTAATAATTCTATGATTCTGTGGTGATTCCATGGTTCTATGACCATAGAACCTTTAATTAGCCCTTTTTCCAATCTAGTCAGCATGAAAAGTTGTATTTGCTTTTGCTATGCAATTGCATGTTTGTTTTTTTTAATAATTGCAATGCTAGCATCTCCTGAAAACTTCTGTCATTGTCTGAT
>VWZV01007233.1:0-16231 GCA_013397155.1 Irena cyanogastra | reverse complement strand
TAGTTGCTTTACTATTTTCTTCAATTTATTAATATACTTCACTGCCAGTTCATCCAGAAGACTATCACTCTCTCGAAAATATTCTGTGGAGAAAAGAATGCATGAATTTCATATCTTGCACTTGACAGGGGTCAAACAGATCTTTTATATTATTTTATAGATTGCTGTTAATATGATCACGAGTTTACTACTTATAAAATCAGAAAATTTTCAATTTTCTCAAGCAAGGTTGAGTTGCAAGATGCTTGGCAAAAATTATTCTAAACACTCATTTAAATCCATGTTTAAACTCTAAAAGTAAAACTCAGACTACTTGAAAAATTAAGAGGTTGTTTTTGGTTTTTTTCTGGCTGTTGTTTGATCACTTGAAAGGCCAAGGTGCAATACTTTCCTTCTAAAAAATGAATAGAAGTTTTGATTTCCCAAAAGAAATTTGAAATTGTCCTCTAAAGGGCTGGACATAGAGCAGCTCCACTGACTGAACAGGAATTGGGAAAGTTC
The DNA here is from genome assembly GCA_013397155.1 of Irena cyanogastra. NCBI lineage: Eukaryota > Metazoa > Chordata > Aves > Passeriformes > Irenidae > Irena > Irena cyanogastra. The sequence goes on along the minus strand of VWZV01007233.1, from coordinate 15,730 downwards.
AACTGTTGAAAAATCAGGCTGATTGACTATGCTGAAACCCAGGTTTGATTTTTTCCCATTGNGATTTTTTCCCATTGGACCATGCCATATTAAATTAGCACAGAAATCATACCCAACATCAAATTACCAGTTGTTACTTCAAGAATGAGGTAGCTATTGTAGATTTCATCTGCACAGAAACTGTGACAGCTGTATGGAAGGGAATACTAACTAAACCCAAGATCACCTGCTCGTCTTCTCAGTTTAGTCCTTAGAAAGCAATACATAAATGAACATGAAACTCCCAGTTGCATTATTTGAACAGTAGGCACCTCTTTTTGCTTCTTCTTTAAAGAGATCACAATTGAACTTAACTTTAAATTATTTCTTACGTGGAACAAGAATTTTAAAATGTCTGAAAACCTGAAAACATCTTTAGATTCACAAACAATAAAGTTCACAGGAAATTTCAAATTTATTTTACAATTCCTGTTGTAGCAATAACTATTTAAAATAAGTAGTCATTGTAGCATAGGCATATAGCATATTTCCCTGATGTCAAGAAGCAAAGTTACCTTTAATTGAAGAAGATTTCTAAACTGACAGCTGGTGCACTGTAATAGACCCAAATGGAATTTCTGATGGTAAATCAAGTGACATGAAATTTTGGCATGTAGATTTTTAATAATTAATCCAGGATATTTAAAAATTTTACTTGCAGCCACTATTGCAACTTGTCTTGACAAAAAAGTATGTTTCAAATAATTTTACATAAATTCATTAGAAGGTAAAAGGCAGATATTGAAGTTTCATGAAATATCATTTCACAATGGCTCCACTGGTTGAAATATTCTTATACATTCTATTCTAGGATGTTTCATAGGCTTATAGATATCTTCTGAATCCTTAATTTAGAGTGCTTTTCATTTGGTCTTCTTACATTTCTCTGTCATAATATTTCAGCAGTACATAGATATCTTCTACACATAATGAATTATGTATATATATATTCTTATAACCTATAAGAAATCCTTATTAAGGCTTTTATAAAAAATTATGCATAAAAACTGTCAAAGAGGATGACAGAAAGTTTCAATACAATTTTTTTTTGTATTTTAACATTGTACAATACCTGGTCTATCCTACACAAAGAAATCACTCCCAGAGAGCACATTTTCAGTCTCATTTAGATCTCTTAACATCATTTTGTGAAGATTAATTATTCTTCATAATGTGTTTTAAAGATGTAAGGCTATCTGTGACTGCCAAACATAATTAATCTTGTTAATACACCAACAGTGCATGTAGTACTGTTCAATAATAAGTTCCTTTGTGATACTTATGAGTTTGATGGCCAATTGCAATTAGGCAGTAGAGTGTGCTATTTTTAAACTGCGACAAGCTTCCTGGAAGATCATTTCATCACCCTTCATGAATTTTGTAAAGATTCTATATGTAATATGAGAAAATGGACAAATATCTGAACATGTTAGGAATCAGTACTTAAGTGGCATTTGACAAACTAGAGACTTAATATACAGTCAGCAAGACTTTCATGTGAAAATAATTACTATTGAAAATATTTTTAAGCCATCAGCTCTTAATACATTTCTTAACAGAGCTGAAGACTGTACAAAAGAGCAATTCTTTACTTTCAGAAAGTAGTCATGGAACTAGGATCTCACATGCATATACAAAGAAGATCCTATGACAAGTAGTGTTTTTTTATTACCAAGGCAGTTAATACCATACACCTCAAATTATTTGATAAAATTTCAGAATCATTTGATGGAATTTCAGAATCATTTGATAAAATGTCTTTGAGTTTGGACAAGGAAGTTTTATGGAAACAAGCTTTTTCGTGTGCTCTAAATTTATTGAGATGTTTTAAACATTGGTTATGGAATGCTATCACATTGACCCAGATGAAGTATTTAGACAGGCCCACTGTTTTATAGCAATAAAAAGACATAAGATGTAGTATGGCTTAAACACTCATGTTTTAGCTATGAAGTTGGTAGCAATATTGAAACCAGATGTATTCAGTCACACCTAAAATCATCATCATGCAAATATTCAGTATAAAATGTATCAATACATAAGATTTTTTAAAAGTCTAAAGATGTAAAAAAATCTTGTAAAATTTGAGTCATGTTCTTAAGGAAGGCTTAAGGATTTATTATTCTTCACATGCATTTTAGATAGGCATAGATTAATTTTTCTAGGAAAGATACTTTTTACACAGCTTCTGTAATTTTTTCATTATTCATAAAAAGCTTTTTTTCTCCACACACAATTTAATTCCGGCACAAATACAAAGAAAATATAATTAGAGATTTGGGGGACAAAATTATTAGCTTGTCATATAAGAACACTCCCTCCTCCCTCCAGCACTAAATCTCTATATTTTTCCTTAGAAACTCTCAAAAGTTCTAGAAAATAAGACTATTTTTTGAGTTTTACTAGTGTTCATATGATAACTATTTCACAAGTGAATAACATTTCTGTAGAAATCTCAAGGCAAGACCTGGACGACACAGATTAAGCATTTTCCAAAGTCATAGTCCATCTGTATACATTCACTAGAAGTTGTGTAACTTTCAGGTCTCTAGGCAATTTATAGGCGCGCACACAGGCTGAAATAGCTGAAAATAGTGCAGCACAACCACATTCAAAACTATGCCTGGACTGCCTGGTAACTAGCTCACAAGCATATTGAAAAGAAAGTTCCTAAATAATAACACATTTATTCCAGAAAAGCAACGATCTGAAACAGCCAAAGTTTAAAAGAAATAATGAATATACAGATTTCCAAAATCAGAAGCCCTTAACCATGATACGGAAAAGATTCTGACACAATTGAGCAAAGCATGTAAGAAGGTACTGTAAAGGTATGCTGCAGATTGTGGCATGTCTGTAAAAATGGAATATATAAATTGGCTGTCTTTCTTCAGAAGAAAAGTAAATTAATTCTTAGGGAGATCAGTCAGTTCTGGTTTACTGTTGGTTTTTATTTGTTTGTTTTGTCTAGATTTTATGTGTGTGTGGTTTGTTTGGTTAGTTTGTTTTCAACGTAGAGAAACAAGCAATGCTTCACTGATCAACATTTATACTGAGCTGAAGGTCCGACTGTCAGCATTTCTGCAAGCCCATATATCTGAATTAATAATTGGCTTTCAGATACTGGTGAGCTACAAAATTGTTGCAATGCCATTTAGAGTCATGGAGGCATAAAACAGACCAGGTTGGAATGGACTTCAGAAGACCATCTTGTCCAGTCTTTCCTGGGAAAAAGATCTTGTATTTGGTACAAAACAATAAAAAGGAAAAAATGTTACAAAGCAGAGTGGAGGAGTTGGAAATACAAAAAAATCTTTTCTTACAGTTACTACTATTGTCCTCTGGAATTGTCTGTTGGATATAGAAAGCATTTCAGTTCTTACATTTTAAATCTGGGAGCGATCACTGTAGGCAGCAGTTTTTAAAAATAAACAAATATCAACAAAGTTTGGCCCATGAATTTTTTCAGTTATCCCAGTAAAATGTATTTTAAGCTTTTCAGTTCCTTACTTGTTTTTTCTTTTGGTTTTGCAGGGGGTTGTTCAAGTTTTGTAGGGCTTTTTGAGTGATTAATTTTAAAATATCTTTATATATCATCCTAATTTTGTACAGTGATGGAAGATTGTAATTTCTAACAGTGCCAGGTTAGAAAGCATATAAATATTAAGTGTTTTAGTGCTGTGTTTTCTCAGGTAGTCTTTCCACACTTAACATCCAATAATTATTTTTAAACTATCCAATAATGTCCTTTCTAGGATGTGGTGTGGTTTTGTCCAACAGCATCTGCTTAAAGCTTTGGTGGAGGTAAATTGCAGTGTATGTAGTTCCATTTGGGTAATAAATTCAATTCCTTTCAACACCACCACTACTACCACCACCAACAAAAACTTCTCAAGAACAAAATCATTCTCTGTCAAAAGGCTTTACCAATAAAAATATTCAGGTAGGAATACCTTACTAGCTTTAAATATAAAACTGTTCCTATTTAGGTCTTTGATAAGTCCTGTGCTATAGCAGTCCCATAGATGGCACAAAAATATTCTCCGTACTTCCAAATCATTCTTTGAAACATCTGTGGACTGCACTTTTTTAAATAATGTATCAAGAAATGGACAATCTTCTGGCTGCAGTCACCAAATAACCTCAGACACAAAGACTCAAGCTGTGAGTTTGTCTAGCTCCTCACTTAGATCTTTTGATCAATACACATACAGGAGGAAGACTGAACTTCCTTAGCTACCAGCAGCATTGTAACCTGCGACACTGCCAGACTCAGCATGGGCTGTGTTCACACTGCAAAAACACACAGCCCATGAGCTCCCAGGATCTGGAGCCACAGTCTCTCCACAGCTCTTTTCCAGATCACTCCAGCTACTTCTCTCTAAGACAAAATAAGGATAGGGTCCTGAAGTAGTTCATCCTGAAGATGAGTTCCAGCAGGTGATATATACCAGAATGCATCTAGTTTACTTTCCTTTGACCTACACAATCCTCCACTGCTACCCTAGAATTTTTTATCTCTAAATACCACTAAAGGCCTTCATGCAAAAGCCCAAGCCACACAGTGTAAAAGCAACACTTCAGTGGGCTGCAATACATTCCGTGTTATCATTTATTATTTCAAACATTTCCAACTGAATGTATAAAAAATAATTATTATCTTGCTGTCTTAGCAGTATCATGTAGGATCCAGAGAGAATTCAGAGTATGAAAACGGTATGCAAAGATAGGCCGCTGTAGGGTCCTCAGCAGCAGGGGCCACTCTGTATCATTTAATTTATACATCATACCCAGTAACTGATGTATTTTTCAGGATGGATAGAAGATTTCTTCAATCTTTGTAAAGTTCATTCTGTGAGGACAGTCTGACCAGACAGCTGTGAAATGGCTCAAAATGCACTCAGAATACTAGGCAGAAGGTCTTGATAACTTGGGATAAAAGTTCTTCAAACAGACAGATGAGCCTTACTCCCCTAATTTTGTTGGAGATATTTAAATAAATACTTAAATCTTCAAAGTTTAATATAATTTAAATTAGCAAATGGAAATAATTTCAATAATTTCAATATTTCAATCACTGATTTAAATTTTTTTTGTTTGCATTTTTCTGGTATTTTAACGAAAGAAATGTTCATCTCCTTTAAAGTTCACACTTCTTTTTAGTAATCAAGATACACTATACCTGTGTATAGTTGAAGTAATTCCATAGTTCAGTAGACATTTATTTTTCATAGTATTTTTATGATGTTAAAATATTAAATGCCACAATTTTTAAATTTTATTACAGCATCTTTTATTCAGAGTTTCTGGAAAATCACTTCTCACTGGAAACTAAAATTCTATTACAATACAAAACTCAGCACTTTCAAGGGTTTGTTGCTTATTAGAGGTTTGTTTTTATAGAAAATAATTACTATGCTATAGATATTTAAAGATAATAAGTGGTGCATATGGATTTCAACTAGCATGCAAATAATTGAAAGTATATCAAGAGATTTCTTTGTATCCTTCAAGACTTCATAATCAAGATTCAGCCTTGAGGGTGTTTAGAGGACTCTGTGTTTGGGTTTGGGGTTTTTTTTTAATTAGGAGAAGGAGAAGAAAAGGAAAATGATAACTGTCAAAGCAAAAAATCTAATCAGATTTCCTATTTCTTTATTGACAAAACAATCTGACAAAATAAACATTTTTTAACCACCTTTTTTTCCTCCAGCTGTGAAGAATAAGCTACTGCTTCTTACAGCCGGTTTAACTTTTCAGCATACTGATTTTAAATGCTTTGTCAGGAATTAGTATAACTATAACTTCCCGCATGTTATGACAGCTGATATAATGAAACTTTCTTTCTAAATACTGCGATTGTTTTTTTTGGTTTGGTTTAGGTTTGGGCTTTTTTTTTTTTTCTGATTTTTATGTCTTGTGACACAGAAAGACTATTATAATCTGCAGTAGTATGTCTTGCCATTTCAGGGGTTTTTTTGGCATTGTATCTGTCCACCAGGATGTCAACAGCATGTTGCCAAAGCTTGAACAAGACTCTCAGTGTTACATCAGGTTTATGGAGTAGCATTCTTTTAAAAATGGTTCTTTGTACATTGTTTCATAAATAAGCCTGTTTTGGCTCTAAACCTGGGGACAAGACAAACTTACTTGAAATGCCTGACAAAAATAGCAATACTGTTTTCTGAAGCAAAAGTCCCCAAGGCAACATTTTTTAATCCAAAACTACACTTAGGCATGTGTTGTAAAAACTTTTTGAATGAATCTGTCTGACATATTGTACAATGTAAAGAAGGAGGTGGAAACAGAAAGTTTTTTGAACATTTTCTGGCATGAAATAGTTGATTTCTTGGACTATGTAAAAGACTCATTTTATGTCCTAAGGCAAGAAACTTCCAATAGTAGTAACTTATACTGTGGTGGCTGTGTAGTGCTAAAGATATTTAATAGATATTTCAGTTGCTGGCAGCTGAAAATGCATTTCCACTTGCGCTTATAGATTTCAACACATTTTATTTATTTTGCTGTCACTGCTTCACATTTTTCATCAACTGATACCCCAGACATAAAATTTTGCAAGTTTTCAAGTACTATTTTCATGATGTGGTACATCAGAGGGAATACTGTTGTGAAATCATATTCTTTGAAATGCAGTAGCATTTTTATCCTTTTGATTCAGAGATTCTATGTTTCTTATGCCTTTAGGCAATTACTTATCTTTGTTTGCTGTCACAATAGAATAGTTACAAGATACATTAACTTCTGTAGTGTTATCCTTGATATCATCCATAAGCAAATTAACACTGGATTTTTAAAGAAATGGGTATGTATTCCTTCCTATTTGAAAGGAAGTAAATTTCTTGCTGTTCTTCAATGTAAAGATATATTACACATTCCTAAAGTATTTTGGGGCAAGAAGAGAGTAAAATAGACTAAAATTAATGAGAAAAAGTGAGTTAAATTTTAATTGTTAAGACTATAATAAGGAGGCTATACAAAATGGCAAAAATAAAATTAACAGAAAAATTAAATATAAAACAAAAGTATTTTGACCACAGCCTTTTACAGTATTAACTTAAGAAAAACACTCATGAAAATTTGTCTTGAGCACATTACATAAATTCATTATCACTTCAGTGTTGTAGATCAAGTGGTCTTCTCATTGGTGTCTGTAATGTTTTTCTGCCTTTACCCTCTGCTGCTTTTTGCCGTAAAATTGTTCTAGCTGGTGCTGTTCTTCACTGGACCTTGACTGTGCCTGCCAGCCAAACGAGTTCCACATAAAAAATAAGCTTAAATAATTAAATGCTGCATCATTATAGATCTATACAGGGAGCAAGAATAAAAGTCACCTGCCCAGGCATAAAGCTGAAGTTTTTTGATTTTCCTATATTCCCTAATAACTAATATCTCTGCCATGCAGAGGTGATATACCTCTGCTGGAGACAACTCTTGTCTCTACTGTGATCACTGTCTGGAGCTGGGGGTTAGTTGCGAACACTGCTCAGGAAGTGTTAAATCATCATACCACCGATTAAACCTGTCTGCTATAGCTTGGTCAGATGACCAGTTGCCAGTGCTGTACCTGCTGTGACAACTCACATGTTGCCTTCCGGATTTGCCCACAAAATCTGCTGCTGTTGCCTTTTTGATGCAGCAAACCTTGGGTTTTAGAAAGTTTGAGTGTATGGTTATTTTGATAGGCTGCCAAATGTCTCTGAAGACAATAGGAAGGAAAATGGTACTTCAAGCAGTATAATTAAGCTAGCACTGAGAAGAATTCATCAGAAAGAGGAACTTCTCTATCCAGAGCGATTTCACACTGCTAAATTTTAAGAAAACTTGGGTGGGTATTTTTGCAAATATTTGGATATATGAGCAACTTATGGTTTTGTAACTCTCTGTGTAACACCGTGGCTGATTCACAAGCAAAAAAAATTTAAAACAACAGAAAAGAAAACTGTTGCACTATAGGTTTTATAGAAAACCTGATATTGAAAATTCAACGAGTTTTCAGCTGGAGAGTGGGAAGAAACAGTAGATGCTGATTGCAGTTTTTTGCTCATTTTAACAGTTACAGTGTTCTGATTTTGACAATTCTACATTCTTCAAATTATAATCCAGACTAAGGTGGTGAGAGCAGAAGGAAAGGGACGAGGACAAAGCATGTTAAGCATTAAAGGAGGTAAAATAGGATACTTTGCTTTGACCTCATTATCTATAAAATGAAAATTGCACCTGTTGCCCTGCAGATCATGAGAGTCTAAACAGACTGAGGAAGTGCTAAATCAGACTGCATGCTTACATTCTGTTTCCAGGAATCCTAGTTATCCCCTGTTAAAAGAATCAGCAGTGTTGTGGGAAATGTACTGAATCTCAATGCTGACACATGCAGAGGAAGAACTTGCACTTCATCTTCCTATATCACAATTAAATACATTTTTAAACATTTCCATATTGGAAAGCATGGGGGAAATGGCTGTTCACTGTCACTTACATTTTATGTTTATAAATTTACTTTGGGTTTGTTCCAGATACAAAGAAAATACTAAAATTCCTTCTCCCCAAGAGCCAATTCTCATTTTCCAGCCAGGTCTGGGTATTCAGGGCCCTATTTTTGCCCAGTGAAAGCACAAATTATTTTCTATTAGCTCTCCCTTACAGATCCATATTGTTCTTATTTTCTTTTTCCCCTTATCTAGTCCTTTCCCCTTATCTCCCCTTTTCTCTCCTCATTGCTAAGGATATCAAGCATCATTAATAGGCATGCACAGTACTTGCAACACTGTAGTATACAGTTTTCAAGGCAATACATATTAAATATGCTCATCAACAGTTCACTGTGTACAACATCATATTTCATACAAAGTATTTTGGAAAATAATGTTTATGACAGTTTCTTTAGGAAGAAACCTGTAGAAACTCCTTTTCTGTATTTTATGTCCCTGACAATGTCTACTGCTCTGTCACAGCATATGTGGCAGTTGAGACAGCCACGATACACAGAGTAGCACCACACAATATCAGAAAGCATCCAGCCAAACAGAGTATCACCATACCACATCAGAAGGCTTCAAGCTTATTAATGCTTGTCATCTTACTTGAGTGAGCTGACTGATGAATCCAGTGTTGGACAACTGAGAATCCAGTGTTGGGTAACTGAGAATCATAGGATCACAGAATCGTGTCTCCCCTGAGCCTCCTTTTCTCCAGGCTAAACACACCCAGCTCCCTCAGCTGCTCCTCACAGGACTTGCTCTCCAGACCCTGCCCCAGCTGCCCTGACCTTCTCTGGACTCACTCCAGCCCCTCATTGTCCTTATTGCAGTGAGGAGCCCAGAACTGGACCTCACCAGTGCCCAGTACAGGGGGACAATCCCTGCCCTGGCCCTGCTGGCCACACTATGCCTGATCCAGGCCAGGATGCCAGTGGCCTTCTTGGCCACCTGGGCACACCCTAGCTCATGTTCAGCTGCTGTCACCAGCACCTCCAGGTCCTTTTCGACTGGGCAGCTTTCCAGCCACTCTGTTTGAAGTTTGTATGGTTGGTTGACCCTTGCTGGATGCCAGGTAGCCACCTGTGCCACTAGACAGGGGTGAGAAAATATAACAAAATATAACAAAAGTTGAGGTAAGGACAGGGAAATATTGGTCACCAACTACCATCACAGACAGAAGAATCTCAACTTCAAGATATTAGTTGAATTTATTAACACTCAAAATCAGAACAAGATAAGGAGAAGTAAAATTAATCTTAAAATATCTTCCCCAGTCCTAACCTCCTTCATGGGGTTTACCTCTTTCCCCACAGCAGCACAAGGAAATGAAGAATGGAGGTTTCTCTTAATTCATCACAGGTTAGTCTGCTGCTGCTCAGGGAAAGGTGTCCTTCCCTTGTTCCAATGTGGGGTCACTCCCAAAGGAGAGTTATTCTCAAATTTCTCCAGCGTGATTCCTTCTGACAGGCTACACTTCTTCATGGGTATCTACCTGCTCCAGTGTGGGTTTCCTTCATGGACTGCAGGTGTATCTCTGCATCCCTAGGCTGCAGGGGTACAGCTGCCTCACCATGGGCTGCAGGGGAACCTCAGCTCTGGCCCCTGGAGCACCTTCTGCCCCCCTCTTCTGTACTGACCTTGGTGTCTGCAGAGTTGCTCCTCTCATATATTCTCACTCTTCTCTTCTCTGAGAGTGACTACAACTGCATAATAACTTTTTTTTTCTTATATATACTATCACAGAGGTGCTACTACCATCTCTGATTTGTTTGGCTTTGGTTAGTGGTGGGTCCACCTTGGAACCAGCTGTCATTGGCTCGGACACGGGGGAAGCTTCTCACAGAAACCATCCCTGCAGATCCTTCACCACTCCTCCACCTCACTTCGAAAATCTGGCTATGCAAATCCAATACAGCCTGTGGCACTGCCTCGGGTTGCTGTGACCCATGGGCAGGGCCCAGCATTGGGCCTTGTTGAATGTCACACCATTAGCCTCAGCCCATCAATCCAGCCTGTAGTGCCTCACTGCTCTACATCAGATCAACACTCCTGCCCAACTCAGTTTTGCATGCAAACTGACTGAGCTTGTCCAAATATTTTTGTCCAGATGATGAATAAAGACATTAAACAGAGCTGGCCCTGTTACTGAGCCCTTGGGAACTGCACTGGTGACTGACTGCCAGCTGGATTTAACTCCATTCTCTGGGCTCAACTGTCCAGACAGGTTTCTAGCTGGTGCACAGCACATCCATCCAAGCCTTGAGCAGCCATTTTCTCCAGGTGAATGCTATGGAATACAGTGTCAAAGGCTTTACTGAAGTCCAGGCACATAACATCCACAGCCTTTCGCTCATTGACTGAGCGAGTTCCCTATCATAGAAGGAGGTCAAACAGGGCTTGCCTTTCACAAACCCCTTCTGGCAGGGCCTGGTCCCCTGGTTGTCCTGCATCTGCCGCATGACAGCACTTGAGCTGCTCTATGACCTTCCCTGGTACTGAGGGAAGAGATGTTTTACACACAGAGATGTGCAAAAGTCAAGATCCACGTTCTGTGCCTCATTCATTTCCAAACCACAGAATTTTCATTCTCTCCAAGCACTTGCATGTTTGATTGTCATTATGCAAAGAAGACAGTCAAGAAGAAGAAGACAGACTGTTGTAGGAAGGATGTGCTAACAGAAATATATGAGGGTTTGGAATTGTTTTCTAAAGGTAATGCAGGCTTAAGGTCAGCACTAGATGTATTCATTTTTTTTTCTGTAAAAGGTAACTAAACGCTTGTCTTATAAAAATGTACACATACAGACTAATTTTAATTTCAATAAATATAGATACTGAGAACAAACATGGCTGTTTCATCTATAAAAATCTAATTATTTTGAAAGATATATTGTTTTCAATTTCAGGTTCTAACAAAAGTTAAAAAGGTTCCTACTGATAATCCATTTTCATGCTTATAATCCTAAGAATTTAACTCCCTTTTTGTTTGTACAGTGCCATGGGCTTTCATGACTTAAAGCAGTATAGCTTATAATTAGCTAAGCTATGTCAGATACATGAAAAACCTCCCAAGGCCAGCCTGAACATAACAACTATGCTGATATGTTCCTCATTAATATGGCAACAAAATGGTAGTTTTGACTTCATTTTTGAGTCTGCAGAGTTCCAGATTTCTTATTTATAGCACACATTGCAAGGAGATATGATACATGCTGGAATGGAATTCAGTTCAAGACATCAGCAAGTGAAGGTTTTATTGAGGACACTAAAAAGAAGGGCACTCAAAAACCAAGGCAGCAATTTAAGAAAAGAAAATAAAAGACATGGTTATATTCCAAACCCATTTTCTTATTACTGATAGGTTTCAAAGATGTTAATAGCAACTACCAGAGATCATTGAATGTGGCCTGTAACCCACAACTATAAAAAGCTAATTCCAAAGAGTGTTTCAAACAGTTTTGGTCTTAGTAACAAGGACAATTAACAGAAGGCAAATAACAGAGATGAGGAACTGTGAGTTTCTTACCAGTATCTCTGGTACAGTGAACAATTGATTATAGAGGTGTTGTAACTTCTCTTTGAAACCACTGAGAGAATTAACTTCTGGCTGGTCAGGTCAAAGTCATGACCTGAGCCTCACAGTCTAGCATTAAGTCACACTCCCAACTCACACTTTTTTTTCCATTCAATCTGTCATTGAAAATCATCACACTAAGAAATTCACCTAGACCTTGAGGATAAGTACAAATCTGAATATTTTAATTTATAATGATACAAATTAGTTTCACTATGAAAATTCACTTCAGTTTCAGAAGGAAAATTCTACCTCTACTTTTTTTTTTGCCACGCTAGACTTGATATTAAAACTCATAGTCTACATTGCAACAAATCATACAGAAAATAAAACAAACATTGATTTCTACATTATATAACATAACTGCACAGTTGTTTAAATTGAGATACTATATATATCCAAGACAAGAAACATCTTAGAAATGAAAAATATTTTTACATTACATCTATAAAACACAGTCATACAAAATAAAAGATTTTTTAAATTGCAGTACATCCTGCATAGACAGATTTCTCCAAATAATTTGAAAAGATGACTGCCAAATATCTGAAATGCTGCTAACTAATAAATGTAATGTAACCAGCACAACAACCTGTTGCTAACATTTTGTCTTGAAATCCATTCAGAAATAAAACCTTATAGAAACCTTAAAGTAGCGATCTTTTTTCATTGGAACAACTTATGATATTTTGGTTTGATGTTCCAGTTGAAATAGTTTTCTGATATACCCTTTGCATCTGCCTGCTATAAAATAATTTTGAAAGTCACAGAGTTTTTTCCCATAGAATTTAGAAGACAAAACTGATCCTATAGTATATAAAATCTCTAAGGTAGTTGTTTTAAAAGGAAGATCTTGAGACAAAAATTAGTCCATAACTTATGTGCACATGCCCTAGATGCCTAATTACACAAAATTTCCATGAGAGGTTTATCTAATAAAGGAATAGGAATTAATATACTGTATCTCACATAGGAAAGTGGAAAACAGAGTTAAAATTTTGAAGAATTTGCTTTTATAAGTGATCGAATTGCCTTTATTCAGCAAACAATATTATATAAATATCTAAATTTTTTTACATGAATTATGGCTGTGAAAATTGCAAAAGTTCCCTTTTTATAGTAATGTTGGGCAAGTAATATCTGTCTTTCAGAATCAACTACTTTCCAAATGAATTTAGCATACATCAAGCAGGAAGACAATATTAACCTGTAATTACTTGTATCTGTTACTGACACACTGTAAGACAAAAAGACTAAGACATTCACTCAAAGTGTGATTAGGGAAAAAACAAAAGGAAAACAGAAAACAGAAAAGTTTAGCTTTGACAATGAGTTAGAGATATTTGAAGTAGGTGATCTTTGCACACGCTTATGTCAGATAGCATAAGGTGGCAATGAGATCATCTCAAGCAGCTTTGAGAGAACTCTGCTGCACTTTGAGACAGACACATTGGATACACCTGAATGATGCTTGATCAATAAAGATGCCTTTTCATCAATAAGGCTGACTCAGACCACAGAGCGGATTCTTCCCTTAGAGTTCACCCTCAATCCAAAACCAAATCTCCTAAGCATCTGCCAATAATGTATTCCCAGCCATGCCCCTGGGAAAAGATTCACTTTCTCCCATTGCTCTGGCCTGGTCATTCATCCTGCTCTTTGCTTTACTCAGAACTTTTCCTAGCTCTCTTCATGCCGTGGTCTCCCTGACCTTTTCTCTCTCAGGCTCTCCCCTGTCCCACTCATCTTTGGCTATTCTCTACAATGGTACAAACAGTCTGTTCTCCAGAGCTTTTTCTATTCAGTGTGAAGTGGTTAGAGCAAGGTGAATGGGCAGCCTTCATTACTGCAGCCTGTGTGCAGAACTTTACACAGAGGCAGCAAATCACAATCAGCAAAACAAATTATGAAAGACATCTCACTTCCTTTAAAGAACAAAGCTCTCTTCTTTATAACCCATGTTATCAAATTATATGTACTTATCAAATATTGGACAACTTTTCAAATGTCTAGTAGCAATATTGTTGAGAAAAACAATGACATCTAGTGACAAGACAGAAAATCACAACTCTGTCTTCCATATGCAGGATTAAATGAATACATGTTCACCTCTACACTTGTGCTCGCAATACACTCCCTACAGCTTCAAGATGAACTGCTTTTCACGTTAAAAATCAGCACAAAAGAAAAACCAAACAAGACTTAAATTGTCTTGCCTGCTTGAATCTGTATCCAGCGGCATTTAAATGCACAACATTTTAATTTTGCAAAGTAAATGTCCCCCAGATTATAAATTCTTACACATTGGCATGTTCAGAAAACAGTAAATTATAAGCTGCACTTGACAGACTCTTTTTTAAAACTAGCAAAAATAAGTGTACTATTTATATTCTTACGTCTTGCCCCCAACATGGATGCTACACTAAGAAATTTAAGAATTTATATTATTCGGCCCACAACATAGAGAATAAGACAGAAACTTCATGGTGGCACAGCAGTTATAGATTGAAACACACAAGTTCAGCAACATTAGTCTCTGTAGTTTTTTCTAAATAGTTGGAGTTTTCTTTCTCCAGAAGGCATAACTTCCCTCATACTGTCCAAGACAGTGAATGAATTTCTGGGAAATAAAATTTATACTCGCATTTCTGCCTGTCAGTTCTTCATAACATTGTTTGTATACTGTGGAACTTTTTTCAGATTTCACTTCATTAACTTGACAATGCAACATTGTGTAAAACAGCATCTATACTATTTAGCAGTTCATTTTATGTTCTATTAATTATGTGTTACAAAAAAGGTACCAAAGATCACATCATTGTAATGTAGGTGGCTCTGTTGTACCATTCTGGACTCCTTTCTAGCTGTCCTTGATGGGTAATTTGTTACAGAAACCTACAGTTTTCTTAGTATCTACATTATCCAATGTGTTCTATATATCAGCTTATGGTTCTTCTCTTTTTTCTGATAAAATTTAAAATTAACTTAGAAGGCTGTTTCAGTAATGATACAATAATTTATTTGTCTCTTTCATTGTTAGAGAAAAAATTCACATAATATACCAGGCCATTTTAGTTCAGGAAAATACTGGAGCATATTTCTGCAATGTGTCTTTTTATCACAATAGTTCATATATATCTGAATTCTACTGGATAATTATGAAATTTAGACATATTTGAAAATGTGTTCTGAAAAGTAACACAAATGAAAATGTACTCAAAATTTGGGCTGACCTTAGATCATCTTTCTCCTGTTATATATGTAAAGAAGACTGCTGGAAATTCCTAAAAAACAGGCATTGTGAAATAAAAGATTTATTTATACGCATATAATGCATGTTCGCATTAAAAGAAGTGGGCAAAGATGTTTTGCCTTTTGAGCTTGCACCAAGTTTTGAACAGAGAATTTCTAAAGGGATTAAAGGAATTGGTAAACACGTCTCATTTAATTTTAATTCCATGCTGACTCTAAGAGGAGCATCAGATAACTTTGGAAAAAGCAATCAAAATATCTACATCAGTAAATTCTTACTATTAATCATAGCTGTCAAAATAAAGATTCTAGTCTAAAGACTTCTCCATCTACTCTTTTTTCCTGCCTATACAACCAACACTTAAGT
>VWZV01007211.1:3024-41498 GCA_013397155.1 Irena cyanogastra | reverse complement strand
ATACTACATTGAAAAACCTAATTTTGTTACACTGTAGGAGCAAGAGCTGAATGATATTAAAAAATACATAGACCAAACTCATTGTACTGCTACTCAAAAGAGGAAAGATTCTTAGCCTGAGAGAAGAGTGACAAAATTCTCTTCACAGAGAAGGCATATTTACCTTGAAATATTTGGAGGTGAATTTTCTAATAAGAGGGCATGCACAAACTTTATCTGTGCAGTCTGAAATGTAAGAGAAGGTTCCATGAGTAAACCTACTCTCCTAATACATTATCAATATACACTACATGCATGTATATACATGTCGAGTATAATAACTGTATATATCTACTATGCATATTATTGCAATGCACTTCTCTTTGCTGTGGTCAATTTATATTTCATATCTTTTACCTAGAGATTTGTTCTTGGGAGAAAAGGACTACTCAGTCCATTAGCTGATCTGAATTTATGATGATTAATTCCTTGATGTTCAGCCATGACAGGAATTACTCTGCTCTAATGAGTAATAAATGTAGATAAGTCATGTGTCCCTATGGATTTCTTGGCCAGAAATTGCATTTAGAAGAAGGCTAATTGTCTAAAATTTATCCAAATTCAATACAAATTTTATTGCCACTAATTGTCTTTCCAGGTTTTGCAGCATTAAAGATATTTAAATGTATTTGTCATAGCACTTCTGTGAGTGTGTAAAGCTCAATACTAGTAGCAACTGCCATCATATTTAGGATTTTCAACAATTTCTGTAATTCAGTACTAAATCATTATGAGTAGGAACACAATTTTCTATATTTAACACCATAGGAGATCATACTTTAAAAATTTTGTTAATATCTCTGTAATAAAATGTATCTTTACTATTCTTGTTTTTTAATTCTGACATGCTTTAATTATCATAACAGTGTTATAAGCAGGAGATACTGTAATCAAGTGACACCTGCTATTGCCACTACATTTGTGTCAGAATTACCAAGATAGACTACAATTTTCAAGTGTTTGCGCGCCAAATGGTATAAGTCACTCTAAGCTTGAACTATAGTACAGAAAGCGTCACAGCTTTAGGCTCTGCATAAGTATTGTGCGGGGTGGAGAAGAGATTATTATCATAGCACTAACAATGCATTCAGGATTGACTGAACATATTGCTGTACCTGTGTCTCTGTTCCCAAGATACAGCTCCCAAGGCCCTTACAAACACTGTATTTCACATAAGTGCTATTGTTTAGGACAAATGTTTATTGTAAAAATAAAAGCTACAATGTGCTTAAGAAAGATGGTTCCATTAGGACATAGGATGTTATGTCTGTTTGACAAGTATATTCATTGCATACCAGAGGTAGTGTGGGAAACCTATTGTATGAAGTCTGTTACAATTAGGGTCACAAATCTTCTGGAATACACTGAACTTAAACTTTGTGTTCCTGAAATTATGCTTTCACTCAATTCTACTGCGTATTTCTGTGCATTCAAAAGAAAAAAAAAAGATGAAAAAGAAAGAAAGATGAAAAAGAAAGACAAAAAGTTTCCACTTCGTGTTTTAGGCTGCATTAAAAACATCAGTGCATGAAATTCAATTAGCACAGGTTACCATTTTTGCAACTATTTTGCTGTCCTGTTAAAATCAGGTGTTTTTTTGGTTTTCTTCTTGAGCTGACAGTTTTTGACCTTACTGTGAAAATTATTGCTGTTGGACAGAACTCACCAATTTGCTGATAATTTCTTGCAGAGGTTGAAAATGAACCCAGTTTCCTGGTATTCTGACCTCCTAAACCAAGGACAATGGAGAGAACAGGGAACGAGTTTTTAGAAGGGAAACAGCTCTTTTTTATGTATTCAGGTGTGTCAAGATTGCCCTTCTCTCAGTCTAAATTATGATTAGAATGCATGTGGTTAAGTGAAATTGGAAATGATAAAGAGATCAATGACTTACAAAGTCATGAATCCCGTGAAGTGATGACTTATGAAGCGCTGAAGAACAGTGTGTTGCAATCCTCACATTGCCATGCCTGTGAAAGAGGTAGGCAGATGTCAAGCCATTGACAGAACCTTTCCTTCCCACCCCTAGGTGCTCATACCCCGATCAGTGCACTCCCAAAGCCCTCATTTCCACTGTAGGTGGTTCTTTGTGCTGTCCTCTACTATTCACTTGAGGACACTACTATTCATTTGAGACAGGTGCTGCCTGTACATTTATCTATTCCTGAGAAGTCGTCTTTGTCCTGTGCTCATAACTTCTCCACTTCAAATTTTGGCTGTGAGTAGTCTCACCA
Organism: Irena cyanogastra; assembly: GCA_013397155.1. Classification (NCBI taxonomy): domain Eukaryota; kingdom Metazoa; phylum Chordata; class Aves; order Passeriformes; family Irenidae; genus Irena; species Irena cyanogastra. The sequence continues at coordinate 39,225 of VWZV01007211.1, read as the reverse complement.
TGATTTTAACAAACTGCTTTTCTTCCTCTTGATTGCAGTGTGCTCAACAGGGTTTTGTTCCAACTAATGAATAAAGTTTATTCTAAAGTGTGGGAGATTCCCTACCTCATCCCATTGAAGTAAAAAGTATTTTCTTGCATGCTTAAGAATTGGATCTCCTGAATCTAGAGAATGAAAGACAGAAGTCAAACACAACAACAGTTTCAAGTATGCAAAGGCCACTGTGAAAAGGAAGAGATAATCTGTTTGCTGTGTCTATAACACATAGCACAAAGGTTTACATTTTGTCAACATATAATGTGGGATGTGAAGAGAAGCTTTGAAATACTAATAATGGGGATGAGAAAAGATATGGGCATAGACAGTGAAGGTTGTGGGGTCATCATCATCTGAGTATACTGCTGTAAAATTATTTTATCTTGGGAGGCATAGCCCAGATAATCTCTCCAAGGTTCTTTCATATTTTTAAATAATTTTTTCTCTCTGCAGCTGGAAAAAAAATAATGGTTTAAAATATATATGCCAAAAATGATACCTAAAAGTTCTTGAAATCTGAGCATTTGAGCCAAATATACACAAAGTGTTAGGTTTTTGCAATATCTTGATTCCCAAAGACTTCTGATCTGTCCATTGATGAAAAATGAGGCTTTTCCAATTGGCTGATCACTGACAATGTGCAGTGAGAATATTTAGTTAAGAGTCATTGTCAAAATATCTCAATCTCAGTGATGAAAAAGGCACAGGTGTGCTCTGTGTAACTGTGGGATGAATAGTAACACTCCTATTTATAGTCTATTTTTATACTTGTTTAGAATTTTTCAGCCAAGGTTGTTTATCAGACCACGGTTATTTCTAACAATAATGAACTTGCAGTATTTCTAATCCTTTGGCCTTCTGCTCGCAATCTGTTCAAAATTGTGCCTCTTTTTTAATTTATTACTGTTTTTGCTACTCTCATATTACCCTTTACTTAGGCAACGGCATTGACTACTTCTAAAGCCGAGAATCAACTTCAAAATTTTATTGTTAACATTAAAGGCTCTTCAAACCCTTTCCCCTTTCTATTTGTGAAACCTGGTTCATGTTTATGGCCCTCTCTCATAATTTATGTTTGGCTTCTGACCTGTGTCTCCTCCATCCCTACCATTTGCTGTGTCAAAATATCAGGCTTCTCCTCAATTAACACTGCTATTCTGAAAGTTTTTCCCCTTTGTAGAGTTCTTAAAAGTAAATCGTTTTCTGTGGCTTTTTGTGAGAATACTATTGCGAGACATATTTTATGCCTTATTGCGTCATTCTTCTTTTGTTATTTTGCTGTACTCTGATACTTAAGGGTTAGATGTTACTGAAAAACAAAGCAGTTATAGGGTTTTTAATACAACAGCTTATGCTGTTGTAGTTTTTATTATCCCTAGATGAAATTGAATTCTCAGTCATGACACACATGGATAAAAAACATTGTAATCCTGGAGCTGGAAATGTCTTGTCATAATACCTACAATATTGAGAATTCAGGGACCAACATTAACTAGAGAGGGGAAATGAAGAAAGCTTCACATAGAATTATGGACAATTATCAGGAGGAACTACCACTTGAGGAAAAAAAAAACAAAATGCCACAAGTCTAATGTATCATCAATAAATGTAACCACACAGCGAAAGGCAAAAAAAAAAAAAAAAAAAACGAAAAAAACAAAAACCGAAAAAAACCCATTTAGTATCTAAGCGATGAAGATACGCCAAAGAAAACTTAAAACGAAATGCTAAGAAACTATGATTTATGTCATTTTTTTTCACCAATCTCCCAGTTGTTTCATATACCAGTTTACATTCTTCCCAGCTATCATTCAAGACTGAAAGTTGCAATACACTGGATATGAGTTCCAAGATGGATGTAGTTTTGAGCAATGGAGATTTTTGTGCTTTCTCCAAGAACATGACCAAAAGATAATTGCTTACCATTACAAAACTGCGACAGCTGCATACCTCACTCCTGCCTCTGCCTGCTTTACCTGTGCTCATTCCTTGGAAAAGCAACTGCCTGCTGACAGGTTTCATGGTGGCTTCTCCTGATCCTCCATCTTAACTCTTTCCTGGGATTTTTAACTGATTTTGTATGGATTTTTTGTTTTGGTTTAGTCTGGGTTTTTGTAATCTGTCATCTTAGGAAGGGTAAAATTCAATTTACTAAAATGCTGTCAGATTGGGGAAGCTTGTTTGACTTATTTTCTCTGCCTTTTTCAAAAAAATAAGTTTTTGCAGGATGTTACTCTGTGCTATTGTCAAGTCATGGACACCTCAGTTTACCATCTGTTATGGTGTAACTCCACTGGGACATTTTCGTGCATATTGGCCTGAAGCCACCTCAGTTTCAGTATCTTAAAAATGCTTGATACCTTTCTGTTCCTTGCAGGCATTTTGCACAGGGAAGAAGGATAATTAAGCCTGATCCAAAACATACTGGCCACATGTAATCAACCTAGCAGGAGCAGTGCATAGACTAACTCCTTCCACAAGTGGAAATTGTGTGGAAAAAGGACAGTTTTCCTGAGCCAAAAAGTCATTGTCTCTACTAGGTGTTAGGTAGTGTATAAGGCAGAGCCATGGGGTCCAGTTGGTCATGCTCAGTGTCCCCTGCACACCTGCGCATTGGTGCAAGCTCATTCTGAACTGGTACCATGAGTATGAGTGCCAGTCGGGGATGAGAAAGCACAAGGTTTGCTCTTGGGGGTTTGCTTTTATCCACTTTGCACGCTCTGAGAAAGCTCAGTGATGATGCAAAACAGGGCAAAGTCAATTGGAATGGAAAAGTTACCTCAAAATTTTGCTCCCCATCCACACTGAAACACTAACATGGGCCAATCCCAAACTGAGGCATAGATTAACAATTTAAATAGTGATGACCAAGTTTCAGCACTTGGAAATATTTCTTAGCAAAGTTGATTTGCTAGCTTTCAGTTCAGTTTTCTAAATTTTCTTCTATTTTGAGAAGTCCCAAGGCGTGCCACAAATTAATGTATGAGTAAGCAGGCTGCACACTAGAAACCCCCTGGCACCTGAACATTTCATGAAGTCATTTGGTGGGGCATCTGGATCTGTTGGAATGCACTGGAGCATCAACATCTTTCTTAAATAAGTCACAGTTCACAATCCAGACCATGTAAGTAATACAAAGTTACTTTCTTGAAAGTGAGACTGTGATCATATGGATGTTCTCTGAAAGAAAAACCAAGTGCATTTTACATTTTCATAAATTGCTGACAAAGCTACAGAATAGAGCAAGTACACATAAAAGGTAAGGAACACATGAACAAATAAAGTAATTTTGATCATCTCTTGAACTACCTTGAACAGACAACAGTCAAGTAAACATTTAATCTATTTTTTCCCAGCATCTTTTTTAGTAATTTGATCTTGTTGAAACAGTTTTAGTTCGCAACATGATTTTTTTCTTTAATATGGGAAAATTTTGGATTAGTACTATAGTTTAGTTGCTCAACATTATGTGTATTTCAGGTCTCTAGTTGAGATTATACATTACATAGTACAGATATACTTTTTCATAGTCTTCTGATTTAAATTGAGGTATTTTGAAAAGAATTCTGCTTCCTTAAGATAGGAATTATACTTCTGCCTTAAACCCCAGACTGACACAAAACACAGTCTCAAAGAGACAACAGAAAATCATGCAATAAATTAAAACATATTTGCCCAACTTTTGAAAACTTTTTGTTTCAAATCAGGGGATTTATTCATCAAAACTCTTAATTTGAAAATCGAATTTTTGCTTTTATTCAAACTATATAAATAATATAAACAGGTAAAAATTAATATAGTAAATGAGAATTCTGGTCTCATTTAACATAATTTTTCTTTATATTCTGCAGTGTAAGTAATCTAAGAAGTTGCAAGCTTGGAAATAATTTCTTAAAAATAATTTCAATATTCTACAGTAACATGAGGCCTGATCGTGACTTTCACAAGACGTCGGGTCCATTATACTGAAATATACTGTTCCAGTACATTTGGTCACACACAGAAATCTGACATGGTAGCAGGGCTGTCAGGATTGTGACAATAGGGTTGAAACCTGTCTACACACTTGGGAACTGCTCCTCTGTCTGGAGTAGGTGCATGGATACAGAAGGTTGAGCAGACACAATGATTTACATTACTTAGATAAGATTTTTTTTAGCTTTATAGTGCTGTTGGTGGTGCTGTAAATAAGTTTCTGTCACAGAAATTTTGTAAGAAAATGTGGTGATTGGCAAAGAAAATATCTCTGTTATTACTACATTTAACATGAATGGGTGGCTTTGAGTAGAAAATAGTCTCCAGTGCAACAGTTAAGTAAAAACAAATACACAGTCAAGTTGCTTGAAATGTATTCTGGTTCCATGTCATTTTCCACTTTAATCAAAAGGTGAACTAAATAAGTACTTCAGTCGAGTCTGAGGCTGCAGATAAGCCCTTGTTTTTGCTAAAATCTGAGCCCAATATTGAATTTGAAGCCATATTGCTTAGTATATTTGACTGAACCTTGGCCATTGACATCATATGTGCTTATCTCTGTCCCAATTTTCTAATCTGTTCACTGATCTATTTACCTGTTTTAAAAAACATTAATTCTGAATTAAATGAGGCAGGATTTTGGCCTTTCCTCATATGGCTTATGAAATGAGAATGACAAAGCTATGTTTTCGCCTGTTACCCATCCCACCATCTGACACTGAAGAAAAATTTCCTCCAAGTCCATATTCCCAGAGGAAGGATGATGCCAAAGACTGTCAGGGGGCTATTAGACCACCACTGCTTGCTCCTGCACACTCCAGGGAGCTGTGGAGGTGTAGGGACTCTGGGGCAGCACTCCATATCTGCCTAATTCTTGGTGATCTTCAATTAAAGGCATTATATACTATACATCTTCTACAGTTACCCATATGCACATCTCTGCAGCCACTGTGCATTTAATCTTGACAAAAATTTGGAGAAGATAGATTTTGAATGCACAGTGACACGTGGGGTCCTTCCTGACACACAGCGGACAGCAGGGTGGCGTGCTTCCCAGTGAACCCCAGCTACAGCCCCGTGCTATCCACTTCCTTATTGGATTTCAGTGACTTCATAAATCAGAAACTTATGATTGTGGAAGGAGATTTGTATAACTACTGAGCTAATGATTCCTACAAATGAAAAATAATATAGATAATACAATGGTCTGCCTTCTTTCTAAGATAGATTTTCCAGAAGTGCTGAAGGAGTGTTGTGACTATGAGTCCCCATATTCTACAGGATCTAATTGTCTCTTTAGAGAGTCTTTCCTCCCGGCCATTCCATTATAGCAACCTTCTCATACTGAAGTGTTTAGTACTGAAATGGTTGACTTGCTTCCTTAAATTTGAGCATCTATTTCTTTTCCATATGTATCAGAATATCCAGTAGCTTAGAAAATGTTATTGCCGTCTGGGATTAGAAAGATGTGTGTCTGTTCAGAAATGTGTGGATGCTATTTAAACAAACATGTTTATTTTGTGGGCTGCTCCTCTGTGCTTAAATATATCTATATATTCTGATACCCTGTATGTTCATGTGTTGTCTTTGATCTGAGGCCTTTGAACAGCAGTCTGCAAAGTGCAGTAATTCTGGCTTGGGACGAGAGCCCTTGTTGCACGGGAAGATAATAATGAACCTTGTTACACCCACAATTACTATCACCAATGGAAAAGAGCTTGGCTGGGGAGCTGAATCATGACCCATGTGTCCCTGAGATGTCTGATTGCAATAATGGCAATGGCTCCAGGTGACTGTTAGCAGCTGGCACAAATTAAAGAAACGTTTCAGCTTCTGAATCAACTGCTTGCAGCAAAGTGGTGTGGAAGAGCATGTGCTTTCAACTGCGTTGGGCCCTATTATTGATAATTAAATCTTTCTCACTTTAACCAGATAACAGGCTGTTATCTTCCTGAGTCGACAGATAGCTGCATTTGGTAACTCAGAGGGGTGAAATGTTGTGTTAGGAAAGGAAGAAAAATAATTAAAATTCTGGTGATTTAGAAGTCACTATTCACTGTTTCAGAATTGATCTACCAGAATGCAGCAAGTGGATGTCCTCAGTTTGCAGTCCCAAATTTCTCCTAACAAACAGGATGGATTAAAAATACTTGTACTTATATGTCAGACCCTCCATTTTCTCTTTCAGTTTGCAGTATAGTCGTACCATATGTAAAAAAATCCACTATCTCCTATCCTATCTATCATAACATACATTATATCATATCCATTAAGCATATTTACAGCACAAAAAAACCTGTTAAAAAAAACCCAAATGCACTATATATGGACTCCAGCTGAAAGTGAGACCCTGGACAGCTCGGACTAAAAGGCAGAGAGAAGGCGCAGGAGGGGAAAGAGGCAAAATCTTTAGTCCAGGCATTTTATCACTGAGTCAGAAACGAGGCTTTGCACCCTTCACATCCTTCACACACAGGAGTCTGCTTCCAGGATGGAAAGAGATTGAGTGTGTCACCCACTGCACGCCCAGTAAGAACCAGAATCTCGTGTACAAAAGAGGCTATTCTGCTCCTCTGTGAAGCCTCTTAGAGTCACGATGTGCAGGAAGGAAAAGATTTTCTGGAAAAACAGTGTTTTCCAGGTAACTCAACAGAAGTCTTTCACCGCGGTGTTACCTCTATACATTATAATGAAATTTAAGTGCCAGGAAATGATGTTGTTTGGAGGAAATAGAGAAAGGTGTTTTCAATCTTAAATAAATTAGTATCCTGAGGAGTCCATCTGAGGTAGTCCACACTCCCTAAGAAAACAAATAATACGATTCTATTTTTCATCCATTTGTAAATTCTGAATAGTTTAATGGCTTTTAGTGAAGTGAATCTAGACAGCTTGCTTTGCCTAGTACCTATCATTAGAAATGCTAGCAAAAAATTCACAAATGTCACAATTGGATCAGTTAAAAAACACTGAATCCCTGTGAACATTTTGTTGAGAATTATGGGCCACAGACACACACATAATTTATTGATGATCCACAGTAACTTTTTATGTGGTAAATTTAGCCTGTGGTTCCTACCTAAGCCTTGAGATGACCTTGTATTTGCCGTGTGTATCTACAGGCTGCTGACACACAGTGACTGAACCTGTCATGGCTTCAGTTTGATTTAGTTTACTTCCCTTTAGGGGTGAAGTAACCTAACTGAACTACTACCACCTTAGGTGCATGCTCACATATTATCTCAGTTCAACTAATATATTTTAATGTGATTTTACTTATTTTATTAATTCAGACTAATACTTTCCAGATGTCTCCACACAGACAATTCTTAAGTAAAACTGAGTCTTACATTCCATATTGTTCTGGGGTTTTTGCCTTTGTTGTTAGGTTTTTCTGAAATTCTGTCTTTGCGTTTCCTCTTTCTGAATGTGGACAGCTTTTAAGGTTTTGCTCCTTACATAAATTACCCAGGTGTCCATATTTCTCTTTTATCTCGAATAAGCATGGCATATAGTTTCTGCTAGTCCTGAATTAGTGTAAAAACAGAGGTTATATTGTTAATTGGAATGTTTTTTGTAAATGTTCTTGATAAGGCTGTGCCAGGCTCTGGTCTGTGTAATCTGCAGTGTAGATATTATTCAATTTAGTTATATGGGGAAAATATATTTCATTTTAAAATCAAGTTCTCCTGTAACACTTGCTAGCTTTTGATATTTGTGCTTGTGATCAGTAAGCACATTATCTTGTACATCACAGATCTCTCACATGCTTTAATACGTATGTGTATAAGTTTGTATGTAACAGATCATAGAAATCAATTCAGCTTTTAGGAAGAATTTGTTAGTGTATACTAACAGATGCTCTATTACACATTAAATTTCTTTTCTTACACTCACACACTTCTTCAATACATCATGAAACTTTCTTTTTCTTGTAATGCTTTTATTGATCTCCCTTTTAAAAATGTTCGAAATTTTTTCTATATCTCTAAGAGCTGCAGCTGTGGAAATGTGGACTGCTGCTTGATGAAATTTAAGGTTGTTCAAAAAAAGAAGAAAAAAAATTATCAAAAATGAACAAAATAAATTATGAATGCTAACCACAGTTCCACAATTGTTCATCTTTTCCCTCACTCTCTAGATGCAAGCTCAGACATTTTTTGGTAAGGTCTCATTATGATAGCCACATACACACACATGCGCACATATGTATATATACATATATATAAAATATATAATATACAATATATAATATATAATGTATATAACTGCTCTTCAGAATCAAATGGTCCCAGTGAGTTTGAGGTCTTAACACATTTCACAAACTTCTCCACCTCTAGTATCCACCAGCACAAAGCTGCCTGTGCTTAAAACATTGGAGAAGCAGGTCTGCTCGACAGGCTCACGGGGAGCAAGCTCTGCACTGACACCCTGCGTGCTCCTGTGTGCTCTCAAGGGCACTCCAGCCCTGATGAGTCTCCCAGGGGTCTTCAAGCACTGATAATTTGCCCAGTCACTTGAGGCTGACGCAGAGCTACCTGCTTGACATGTCTGTGGGACAAATGCACTTCAGAGACTGAACAAAATAGCAAGGAACACATTTATTAGCCATGCCCTACCCCATATGTATAGCACCAGAGAGGTATATATGCCAGTTTAAAGATGAAATAAGAAAAAAAATTATTTTGTCACTTAATTGCAAGAATAGTGTCAAAAGATTCTAGAAATAAACTAGGTGTGAAAGGAAAGTCCCAAATTGCAAGCAGAGAAATGACAAGGACCTCCATTTTCCTGACAACTTCCTTGGGGAAAGGGAATTGTTCTAAGGATGGGTTAGGCAGCGCTGACAGCTTGTCTGTCTGATTTGTGCAAAGCACAGTGCCTCATTCATCTTGATTTTCTCTATAATTTTTTTTCTCAGGGAAGTAATTAGCAAAAGTGGTTATTTCCATACAGTAGTGGTCAGATGATTTAAAAGAAAAAGGAGGAAGAAATTTTCATTTTAAAAGCAAGAGACCAAGTACAGCTAGCAGAATATGGACTAAATTCATCCCTAAAAAATACAATTTTGCAGTTAACATTAGCCCAAAAACTAGTTCATTTATTCGAATCTATGATCTTGTTATATTTGTTTTCTACCCTGAACACTTAGCAAAGCTTACCAGAACTGAACTCTGGGATCTCAATGTGCATTTTAATCAAGTAATTAACTGAAAATAAAACAAGGAAATTCTGAAGTTTGTTTATTTTTCTGTTAAAAAAACCACCCAGTTTACTTTGAAGTTAATTTGTCGTATATGGTGATTTATAGCGAGGTTTGAGACTGTAGACATAACACGGTAACTGCTTGTAACATCCTGACAGCCACTTTTGATTGAAACGTGTGGGAATGGGTATTGGACTATGCTAGTTTATGAATCTGGAATCTTCGTAGGACTGTATGTACAAATATCTCATTAAGTTTGTTCAACAAATGACTACATTTTAATTCATTTCTGATCTTATTGAAAACTCAAATTCCAGGTGGTATTTTCTCTGAGTCCTTGACTTTGGAACTTGATTCTTCCATTGAACCCAAAAGTTAGCTGGCCCTAGGTCACTCTCCAAGACAAATTTACTGCCTCCTTCTGTCTGTAGAAATCCCTTAGGAGGGAGTTGGAGTCTGTACTTCCATTGTGAAGGATTACTGGGTTCACATAAGATTTCTCTGATTTTTGCAGTTTAAATATATGAATCTAAGAGCTCAGTAGCTCATTTTACAAATCAATCAATAAAACACATTTTTTAAATTTATTTTTAGTGAGCCATGACTTATTTTCAGCTACTTGGATTGATCTGACAAGTGGATGTAATTTATTTTCTCTTTAGTTACTCTCTAGCTGAATTCTTCTAAGTCCTCTCTTATTAGCAGGTTACAACTCTTCTTTTTAATGGTTCAATCTAATAGCATTTTGTTTGCTTGTGCTGTAGGCTATGTGTTCTTTGATGAGAACAGATTTGTAACTTCTATATAGAGCTAATTGGATTTCTTGATTATCTCATTGAAGCTAACCAAAATGACCTTCCCATGAAGTGGAAGTCTGAAAGATTTTCTTTCAGAAATAATAGTCTTTTCTTCCTGATAAATATTTGTTGTTTCAGGTTGGCTAAATATTCCTTTTTTCTCTTTCTTTTTCTGTTTTCTCCCTGAAGGGTATCTGCCTTCTATTCAGAGTTACATCTCTACTGTCACGCTTTCAAAAAAACTGAGTATTTCTGGACTAAAAGTCATTTGCAACAGAAAATAGGATCTTGAGTGTATGAAGTAAATATTTTAAGGGGATTTTATCCTAGAAGGCCTGTTTCAAAAAGCCAGTTAAACAAGCCTCACATAACATTTATAAAGCAGGAAAGTATTACCAGCTAATGTAGTAGATGACATGAGACACAGGAAAAAGCATAGGAAGGGATTTTTGAAAATGTTTGCATTGGTAAGTTTACGTAAAAATTAATTATTGAATTAAGAATATGTATAGCTAGACCACTTTAGTAGTCCCATCATACACGACTGTAGCAGAATTACAATTTACGAAAAAGCATATTCCATTACGTTTCTTAAACCTGAACCATAAAAAAAAAAGAGATCAGAAGCTCTTCCATCTACCTCTGAAATACTGATGATAATGTTTTACTTAATTTTTCATGAAACTTTTCCTGTCATGCTTTTATGTTACTTGTTCATTGCAGTTTTTTCAAGTTCCACAATGAAAGAGTCCTTCAAATTTATTGTCAAATGTACTCATCCACATGAATATGTTCCTCAGAAGAGGTTGACCTTTATTGCTTTCAAGACTGTCAGGAATGGTCTAAAAAACATCTTAAATGAACACATAATATTAGGAGTCTGTTCACATGCTTGGATTGTGTGGATCTGTGAATAGCTGCCAAATGCAGAGATCACCAGCTGAGCTGTACTGACATATGCCAGGAAGGAGGTTACTCCGTGGCATAACAGACCTGAGCTGCGATGTTGGAACTGTTGGTAGCTGATTCCAGACTGGTCTCCTCTGGGCTCAGGGTCCTTCTGCCCTTAGTGCTGTTCAGAGAACAGACTGGAGATCCCTGTCCACCAGACACAAACACTTTCTGGTACTTTTCCTTTGCAAAGCTAAACCTTCCCATCTGTGGACAATTTGAAAACACGAGGACAAAGGGGAGAGAGAGTGCATCTAGTCCATTTTATCTGTTGTTTATTGCAAGAAGGCCCCTAGATATTTACACGAAATTCCAATTGCCAACCTTGCTTTGAAAATTTCTCCATGTAGATATCAGCAATATGTGTTCTGCATAGTGGAAAACTTGATTTCTTGTATTTTTTCCTTTTTCAACCTGAGCTGAAAAAACCTATTTAGTGACAGATTTTTTTTTTTTACATAAAATGCTATTTAAAACAATATTCATATGCATTTTATGAGTATTCATCAACTGACAAGATGCATGTGAAAAAACCAAAATGAAAACATATGAAGTGGCCAGCACCCTTCATATAAGACAATCTGAATATTTTAAGCTTCTTCTGATGCAAGTACCACGTTATTTTAAGGCATGAGGGAAGGAACTAATCTTGCTTTTAACCCCCTGTATTTGCACTTTCTTTGCCATAGATATGTTTTTTAATTTGCCAGCAATTTGTCATGACATGACTGTACAATTCCTTGAGACCTTTAAAGTCATTCTGTTTTTCTATCCCATTTTGTAGTTTAGTGAACTGTTATTGATTACAGAAAGATTTACTTGGCATAGACTTTCTTTATGGCATCCAAATATCAACTGAACTGGCACCTTCGTATGGAAACGTGCCCTTCTTTCAAATATATTGGAGTGGAAAAGAAACAGTATTTTGTTATTTAACTGATTATACACATTCAACAATACTTGTTTACAAATATTGGTTTTGTTTCTATTGCTGTTTTGCATTCTGAATCTCTCCTTTTCCAGGTTTCCATAGCAACTCTTGTACAGCTTGATCATTAGAAAGAAATTCTCTTTAATTGATCTCCTAATGTATAGCTTAATAGTAACTGTTAAGCAGTCTTTTGTTTCCAGGTCATATTTAAGGTTCATACATTTGCATAAAAACATCTCATTAGCTGAAACCAATCATTATTAGTAATTTTCTTCCTTTAGTTTTTTAATAACTAAATCCTCCATTGAGGTTTTACAAATAGCAAATATTTATAGCTTGTAGAAAAGGCTTTCTCAGTGAGCCTAGATTCTTTGTTTCTGTGAGCAGCAAGAAAATGACAGAGCTTCAAAATTTTGATCACATAATTCAAAAAGAAGGTGTCTTATTCTCCAACTGAAATTTAAATAGACCGTGCTAACTACAGGCCAGAGGCAATATTTAATAGCAAAGTTGCAATATAGTACAAGCTTGTACAAATATGACTAATGATGTAGAAAAATGCCCAACAGCAAATTTCTCCACCACTACTGGCACATGAAATTCTTGCACTAAGTTGTGTTGCTCATGGCATATTTACCTGAAACAAAATGACGATACGTAAAAGTAAGTGAAAATTGCATGTAGACATTAATTTTTATTTGACAATAAGGTAAGCAATTTGATATCTATGATAGCTTTGTGAAGGCTAGAATAAGATTTTGTGCTCCTCAGCATATGTAATTGCAGATCTATATGGGCACGAAATGTGTTTTATTGAAGATCCATTGTGTATATGTCCTCTGCAAGTATGCAGCTAACTTCATTTTCTTGCATATGGAAGTACTGAAGCATAAATTTGGATAAACTGGAAATATAAGATTTTACGGTGACAAGAACTGCGGGGAATTAGCTTTCAGCAGTGCAAAGATACTTTCTTTTTCCCTGATCTTCTATAACAGGTTTCATATCCCACTCTAAAAACAGTTAATATTGAAAGAATAGTTTAAAATAAAATCATCAGGCCGAAATGCATAAATATAGATCACACCATCATACTAAGCTCCGGAAAATGTAATTAGCGTGTGTAACCTTTTCTTCTTTTCTCCTTTTTCTTTTTTTTTCCCTCTGGCATCCTTGACCCCTGTGTGTCTTTATAGAAACTCTAATAGCATTAACATTATGCTACGATTAAAAAGTTAGACAGCATAACAATGCTGCTTGACAAGATATTTTTACAATCCTTTTTGATGTCATTCTGTTAGGATTGAATGTCCTTTGAACTCTTGCAAATTAAGTGGATGTTCAGTGGATGTATTCTCATATGGTATTTCTTTGTGTTATCTGTTAGGCCTCCTCTGCTATTTGCAATGAAGGATTGGTTTGCATTTATCCTCGCATCTATAATTTTGTTAAACAGTAATTATTCATGCATGCCACGGATTTCAAATCAGGTTTAAAACCTGGATTTACTATCACTTTTCAATATGTTGAATGTATTTTTTAAACAAATTGTATGAGGTCTATGAAAGCTGAGCTGATAAAAATGCATGAGCTTCTTCTTTCCTGAACTATTTTCGTCAATTAACATCAGGGTTTAACCATAAACAGGAACCCAGCCCCCAAGATACTGGTAGTGTAATGTCATTACTGGTTGTATCATACTGTGTGTGCCCTAGTCACATTATACAGGCATAACAATAAAAAAGGGATATAGACTGAAAAGTTCTGTGTAAATTATAAACATGTTGTGTGGAAGAAGAACCTAAGCTTTTAGCAGGGTAAAAAAAAGGGCATTATCATAGCAAGAGTTTTCCTTTCTGTATCAAGGCACAGATGAAGTGCATCATTTAAGTTGTATATTTTCAGCTAGAAAGAAAAGCTAATGAATTTTCCTTAAATGTCTCTGGTTTTTTTAAGTATAGTAAGATGAATAAGAATAATCAAACCTCCTTTCCTCTAAAAGGAAAAAAAAAACCTAAAGCAACAAACAACAGCATCAAGAAAGAAAAAAAACACATGGAATTTCTGAAGAATGTCACAGGGAGAGAAGCCAGGGAGTGCTTGACAGTAACAGGTTCCAACAAGTCAAGAAGTATCAACCAGGATTAAAGGAGACAATAAAAGAACCAAGCATCCCAGTGACATTTACATTTATTAATCCAGAACAGGAACACTGTAGTTACTCCACAAGCAGATTTTCATGCTTAAGAAAAAGATGCAAGGATTGAAACAGAAGCTGAAATTGCTGGTAGAAAGTATTAAACCCAAGTCAGGTTATGATGACTATACTGTTTCACTTTGACGTGCCGTTAGAGGCAGGAAAAGTCCAGACAATTGTGAGTATACTTGTGCAAAAGGCTGAAAAAAATTGAAAATGTGGAAATTCAGAGTAGCATAACAAACTGAAAGGAAACAGAGGGTATAGAGCTGCAATAGTTATTTTGCTGTTAAGGGACTGAGAAATGGATTTAGACATTGATCAACTTATGCAGAATACTAGAGCAGTAACTCCCAGAAAAATACACTGGTTCTTTGATGACAAATTTTTATTATGCTCAAAAAGTATCTTGCTAATGGGATGTTAACCATTCAAAAACAAGATTTATGTTATCCTCCCTTGGTAAGAGTTTTGTGCATCAGGACACCATTTTCAACTCGTGAGCTCAGACTGTGCTTTTTTTTCTTCCCTGAATCTGTTGCCTATTGGTACAAAATATGGAAATTCTTGTCTCATGTCTCTGTTGTTTGTGATATCTTGTGCTTTTCCAGTGCACAATTCATCCTCTGCATTGTAGATAGACCTAACTCAGACTTTTTTCAACACTCATCAGTTTGAGTGCCTTACAAACTTTAGTAGCTTAATTTGTCAGGTGAAAGGCTATTACTTCCATTGTACAAATGCTAAGCTAAGGACCAAATAATTATTTTCTCAGAGAGATTTCCTATTTCTTGGAATCTGAATACAGATTAGAGTGAAGAATATTGATTTCAAGACCCGAAAGAACAACCTGTCGTGGGCACAGATTTTTCTTTCTGCTGTCAATTTCCTTCTGTATTGTACCTTCTGTTATCCCTGCTCCAAGCAATCCCTCCTCCACTTTTTCTTCTTTATTTTAATACTGCCTCTTCACTATAATCTCATTTGCTTTTATAGTCTCTTCTGTTCAGCATTTCTCAGTCTTCACATTTCACTTAAAACCTCTTTACTCACTGAGTTTTCTCTTTGCCTAGTTTCGCCACTGAAATACCCCATGACCTGTCCAGGCTTCATGAGGACTGCTGAGTATCCTGTGTTCCCTTCCTTGGGCCACCTTTTGGGATTGAGGTGTGAAACAAAGCACTGCTCAGTACACCTCGTGATTCAAGGGAAATAAGCTATGATGGGAAGATTACAAGGCAGAGTAGAAGGTTCTTGAAAAGTAGGAGACTTCACAGAACATAGAGAAGACTGATTTTAGGCTTCTTATTTATCTGATAGTTAAGGAACACCACAGTTAGGGGCATTTCCAGCAGGGTGTGCAAACACAAAAAAAAAAACCAGCTAAAGGGACAGCAGGTAGGTAGGTGCCCATAGCAGTTCCAGAAGTGGAGCTAGTGGAAAGGATAGGCTCCACTGTGAAGTGGGGGTCAGGTCTTGTGGTGTGTCCTATCCTGCTTGTGCAGCCATTTCTGACACTGAAAAATACTGATTGTGAGTGATTTTGTGCCGGGCATGGTCTACAGGGAATGCCACGGGCCATGGGCCAGGAGACGTAACAGCAGTCTCCCCCGTCATGAGTGAACTCTGACAGTTCTATACAGTGCTATAAAAGCTGAATAGGCTTCACCAAAGAGGTAATGAATGGGGGGTCGGTGGGAGGGACACTCCAGAGACCACAGCCCAAGGCCCTGTATTGGGTCTGACTGGGCTACAGTTCATTTTTCCATAGCAGCCCTCGCAGTGCTGTGCTTTGAATTGGTAGCTGGAAGGGTGTTGATAACACACCAATATTTTGGCTGCTGCTGAGCAGCGCTGTCCCTCTGACTTCCTCTGTCAGATATATCAAGGTTCTGAGACTATTCAAGATCCTATGAGGGGACAAAACCAGGCCAACTGTCCAAAGGAATATTCCATACTGTGTGATGTCTGCTCAGATATAAAAGCTAAAGGAGAGAGGAGGAACGGGGGACAGGGGGAGCATTTGTTATCCAACAATGTTTGCCTTCCAGAGCATCCACTCTGCATGCTGAGGCCCTGCTTCCCGGGAGGTGTCACTGAGGGAGCTACAAATGAATGTTTCCCTTTTCTTATGCATATGCAAAATGCTTGGTTTTCTTTCTTTTATTTTCTTTTTGCTTTAATAAACTGACTTATCTCAACCTATGAGTTGTTTTCCATCTTAATCTGTCCCCCCATCCCACTGGGAAAGGGAATGTTAGAGTGGTTTGGTTGGCACCTGACATCCAGTCAAGGTCAAACCACTACAGGCCCCTGAGGACAAAAAGGGCAACATGAGTTATGCAGAGCAGGAGCTTTTGAGGAGTATGCTACTTCTGGCAGTAAGAGCAAGGCTCTCCCCTCTGTGAACACCCAGCCACCCTTAAAACATTTGTAGACCTATGGCACCAAGAGGGGCAAATACGTTCTCCTGGGTGAAAATCCAGGTAGAGAGCTGTGCGGACTCTGTTGGGATTGCAGATGAAAAGAGGCAGCAAACAGTCTTTGCTTTTGGTCATTCATGTGCAGAGAGGCACTTGTTTGCCAGCCTGAATTATCTTCCAGAGGAGTGTTAACCAAAATTGCTGGAATTAATAAATCTTGGATCTTCTTTTAAGGATAAAACATGAATGAACAGCTAAGAAATTATAAATTTATTTTCATAATATTTGCTTAGAATATAGTTAGATAAAGTTACTGTCTACAAATATTGAGATTTATACTGAGTGAGTTGTGGAACATAAGTGAATAGCTATAGCTACCAAGCAGTATCTAAGCTCCTCCCAGTAAACTGTGGCACAGCGAGAATGATCCAGTAACTATATCAAGCCAGAACAGTATTGTCTGTCTTTCTTGCCAATTTCTCTTCAATCCAGTGAAAGAATTGTGTTTTAGGAAAAAGTTGGTATTCCTAAATAGCTCTAATACCAGGCTTCATTTTCTTAACAATATACACTCTGAAGTCCCAAAGTCTGGGATGGAAATTGCAAACCACATAGCTAGTTTATACACACACTAAAAACTGTCACAACAAAAGAGAAGAGGCCATCTCAGTGGAGGGTGTTTTCTGTTTCTACTTCCCTTCATGTGTTCACTTCCAGAATCTTCTTATCACTAATCCTTCCTGGGAAAAGTCTTTGGGCATCCTACCCCCATGCAACTCAGTTGCATTCCAACTCATTCTCTTAGTCTCCCTACTTTTCAGTGTAACATCTATTACCACACGAACAAATTAAAGGGAATTACTGTTTTCCACGTATGAATGCGGTCTCTGCCCTGCCATTCAGACTGAGGCTGAAGACTGGATCTGCTTTGTTTATTGCTATGGATGAAGTTGAGAAGTAAAACATGGGTCAGTTACAAAACTATCATACCTTCACAGCGTGAGTATTTGTGGGGATGCAGTACAGCTATTGGAGTGTGACACCCGGTCGTCTGGTAGGTTGCTCCTTTCTCCATCGTCCTGCGCAAATTCAGGGAGTTTTCTTAAAGCATAGGAATGAGAGAACGGAGTAACAGAAGCACATGAGAGAGCTATTTCCCAAAACATTTGAAGGAGGATCTTTAGGTAGTGTGATATTTGATGAATCAATATCTAGACAAACTCAGTGGTAATAATACTATCAATAGCTAAAAATGTCCTTGGTGCACAACTGCACAGACAATGGGAGAGAATGGGAGAATGTGTACTATGCTATAATAATCTAAATAAATGAATTATTATTATTATTATTATATTATTCCAAGAAGTGCTGACCTGACGTAGTGGCTTCCTCAGCTTTCTAAACAACCTAGATCTTCCCATTTCCTATTTCTCACAATAAATTTTTAATAATTGTAGTTTGATTTTAATACAGATTGGAATTATATTCAAATTTCTTCATCCTTCTTTCTGAATGTCAGAAAAGAGTGCAGATTTGAAGACCCAGAAATAGCATGTAATTCCTGTCAGACAAGACAGAAAAGACAGAATATTCAAAGAATCATACCAAAACATGAAATTTGTATGAAACATGTTATAATGTATAAAACTACACCACCTTTTGAAAGCTTAACAGTGCAAAGAACAAAATCGCCCAAGACACACTTTTACATTCACTATCATAATGAATTTTAGGTGCACATAGTTGATTTCATTCAAATTACTATCCAAAACAATGAAAACAATGTATAAATAAAATAAATAAATGTCTTAATTAGATACAAAAAGAAATATGTAAATTCCTGATTATCCTGAGTGAGAAAAAAAGTAACATACTTGAAAGAAAATAAGGAAATGTCTATTTAAGCTAAGATTCAAAAAATGAAAAAACAAATATACTGAGAAGTAATTTTAAGAGCTGGAGAATATCAAAAGGGGAGGAAAAAGACAAGAAAGAAGTATAGTTAGAAGCTTTTAAAAATATCATAATTAGAAATTGTAATTTAGAGTGTAATATGACAGTTCTGAAAGACTGAATGTGAACAAAAACAAGAATAAAAGGAAAAGAATGGTGGGAAAGAGTCAGTGATCACAGAAAATGCCACACTGAGAATTTGAAAATGAGAGCACAGATGAATAAGAAGACTAAAGTGAACAAAAGAAAGGTGAGAGATGTCAACGAATGCAAGGCTAAAATTACATTTCCTGTAAGGTTTTGGACACACTGATACTGCTTAAGGGAACAGCTTAAAAGATCACCACATTTAAAAGCCAAGACTGAAAATACCAAATGCATTCAATGTATAATTTTAAAAACCACAGTAAATACCTTGTATGTTGTGCAAGAAATATCATGTGAAAAAACATTTTATATATATTCTATATTACTATTCTTCTATATTACTTCAGTAAACCAAAGACTGTTTGTGGTGAAAACAGTTTTCACAACCACAGATTCTAAAGTAAAAAAATGCTGTTAGACTTAATAGACTAATTAACTGTTAGGCGTAATAGTTAGGATATTAAAGCTGCAGAAAAACACATCTTCAGCCTTGTGTTTAGTCTGATAACTCAGAAGGTCATCCTGTAGCCTGATAGGGTTGGATTTCAGAGTACTGGAATATTGCAAGAGTCAATAATTTAAACAATTATTTAGTACTTAACTTATGATACACTTTACTGCCTGGAAAGTCTTAAACAAAGGTATTTACCAGTTAGACTGAAAACTGGTGGATTGCCTCCTGTGCAAAACCTTTTGAGGGAAATAAATGAAGAACTATACCTTGACTCAGCCTGACTTAATGACATCTGATTTAATATAAAACATGCTAGTACAGAAAACATGTTCACTGAGTTTAGTTGTTACTGGTTATACAGAAATTAGTAGACCTCACTGGGAGCACAGTTCAGGTAAAAGAAAAATATTAGACTGACAAAAAATATTTTTAAAGTACAATGAAATTTTCAAGATGCAATATTTAAGCAATGCAATGAATCCATCACACTTTGAATGTTTTTACATAATTCTATGCAGTTCAAGATGAGCAACATGCTTTTTAAGACAGAATTAAATTGAATGGAATCCAAAATAAAGATGCCTCACTGAGACTGTTCACTTAAAGCCTTCAGAGCTGAGATTTTGCCTAAAGTAAGCTCTTCTTTTTCTTGCCTGAAAAAATATGAGAAGCACCTAAAAAATAATGTACTTTCCAGTATGAGTAGCTGATTAATTATCAAAGTCAAGAATAATTAATGCCACAAGCCAAAACCATAGGAAATTTTTCGCTGAATTTGCCATATATAATCAAAAACTTCGTAAGCCTTTTACAGAATACAGTAAGGGTAAAAGCTGAATTTATGTACATTTAGGAAACATTCATTCTCTATGTAAAAAACTTAAGCCAAAGTTGGACTCCTAATATGAGAAAGCAATCAGGTTTGTTCAGCACTCATGTTCTAAAGGTCTATTGCTGTTAAACTGAAAGCGAAACGTAAATATATGTATAATATAAATCCATAATGTCATTGGAAATATGAATGTGCCATTGAATCTCATCTAGCAAGGTTTTTGACTGACAGCTCAAGCCAGAGTTACCAATCTGAAACAAAAGAAGAAGGAGAAGAAAGAAAATCTAGACTGATGGAGCAATCTTGCTCCTATTCAAGTCAATATAACACTCTCATTCAAGCATGATCAGACTCCCTTTGTGCTCAATACTAAGCACATAGGACTCACCATCTTAGTGCAACAGGGCTTAACTGAGGGGAAGGTGAAATTTAAAATTTCTCTTGGTCATTAGACTTCAGATGATCACCAACATAGTCATTATGACTGTGTTTATATTATCAGTACAAGGGATTTTAGAAAAAATTAACTGTTTAAAATCTGAGGATTGTTATTTTTCCTGAAATTTTCAAAATTACAAACTGAATTTAATTTTCTTGCACTTTAAGTCCTTCTCTACTTATTTTACTGATATCTTTATATCTTAGTACCACTTATTCTAAAATGGATAAAAACTTTTTTTTTACACAGATATGTACTGGGGGTCTATGCAAACAACCTTTTAGCAGTTAAGCTTTTTTTTTCAGTTTTCTTAATAGCTTCGTGTTTCTTTCCAGAAGAACTCTAGCTGTAACAGGTGTACATTCTTACAAAAATGTCTTCTTTTATATAGATTGAGTTAGTGGATTCACATGTCTAGGTGTATTGCATTTGCATAGCAAGAGCTTGGTAGCAAGGAGACCCTGGGAGGGCTTCTGGAAGAAGATGCCAGGAGTTGTCCTCATGTTGGCCAGGGCCAGTGCAGCCAGTTCTGAGGAGGACTTGCCCAAGGCTGAGCTCATTGGTGGCGGTGGCAGCTCTTCAGGGAGGAAAATAAAGCCTGCTGTACAAGTGCAGCCAGGATAAAGGAGTGAGAATATGTGGGACACATATTCACAGTCAGCAAAGGAAGGACACAAGGTGCTCCAGCTTCTTCCCCTGTGAGATCAAGGTGCGGCAACTGTGTGCCTGCAGTCCATGGAGGTCATGGTGGAGCAGAGATCCACCTGCAGCTCACAGATGAGGCCCATGGTAGAGAGGCAGACATTCTTGAAGGAGGCGTGACGCTGTGGACAGCTCACACTGGAGCAGGCCTGACAGGACCTGTGGACCCGTGGAACAGGTTTTCTGGAGAGATCTGTGACCCTATGACCGATCCATGCTGGGATGAAGAATTGTAGCAAAGACCCAAATTTGAGACGTCCATGGATGAGTGCCTCCTGTGCTAGAGACTCCATGCTGGAGTAGGAGAAGGAGCCCTGCCTTGAGAAGAAGCAAAGAGAACACATGATGATCATAAATCCCACTCCCTTTCCCTTGCATATTGTGAGGGAGAAAAACATGAACAAAATTGAATCCAGGAAGAAAGGAAGGTGGGAGGAAGATATTTTAATATTTAGGTTTTGTTTCTCACTATTCTATTCTAACTTGATTGGCAATACAT
The DNA here is from genome assembly GCA_013397155.1 of Irena cyanogastra. Taxonomy (NCBI): domain Eukaryota; kingdom Metazoa; phylum Chordata; class Aves; order Passeriformes; family Irenidae; genus Irena; species Irena cyanogastra. The sequence continues at coordinate 17,686 of VWZV01007211.1, read as the reverse complement.
TCAGTTAATTTCCCCAAACTATGTCTGTTTTTCCCATGAAGGTCTCTCCATGTCCTTACCTCAACCCATGAGGTTTCACAACAACCTCTCTCCTCTGTGATAGAGAGCGAGTGATAGAGGGGTTTTCACGATAGAGGGGAGAGTGATAGAGGGGTTTTGGTGTGCAGGGTCAATCTCTCACTCTTGGAAAGAAAAGATGTGTCTAAAACCAGAATAGTGGAATATGCTCTTCTTTCTGCATTCTAGTAATGGAAAAAAAATGCAGTTCATCCATACCCCTTAGAAGCTAGTTAAAAACATACCTGATAAATATTACAACCCTTTCAGTGTTTCTTGAAATGCTTTCAATTCTGCTTCAGACATGGGTGTAATGATCACAGTTTGCACATCTATTTCTTGTTTAAATTAACTAGAACTAAAAATAGAAAGTGGTATGTATCCTGATTTATCTGACCCAGTGAATATGCTTAGAATGCAGTTAAAACAATTTATATTTAAGATGTGTTTGTTTCTGTTAGTATAACAGAAAGGCTCAAGAGGGTGTTTAGTTCAAGGTTAACTTTCATCTTCACAAGAAGTTTCTCAGTCTTATTCCTGCCACCCCTGCAGTTCTATGGCTTGCCATAACAAAACAGTGCTTTTGCAGGAAGCGGCTTAGGGTTGAATGCAGCACCAAACATGCAAATGAAGCATTGGACTTTTTCCACTCTCCGCTCAAAGCTTTTAGTCTTTCAGGTAATGAAATAATCCTAACAGTATTAAAATCTCTCCTTTTGGACAAACGTTCTTACAGTTCAACATTGCCAGTTTTTTTTTCCCCTTCTTGCTGTTTTTGTTACTTTTTTTTCGTAATCGTTTTTCTGCTGCTTTGCAACTGTCTCAGGAAGAGATGAAAGGTTTCAGTCGTTCTCTCCTATCCTTCTAACTAGGCTGAGGAATTCACTGTGGATCACAATTGTGTGAGTAAATAACTATATTAGCAAGCTGTAGCCATGGTGCCAAGGGTCAGATGTTAACTGTACTGGGGAAATGAAAGTGTATGCCTCCATCCCTAATTTAGGCACCTGGGCTATTAAAAGGAATGTGTTTTAGGGATCACCTACAGTGGCGATCTTTCTAATTTAAAACCAGCTCCCTTTCCACACTGACTTTTATGAAATTACAAGTTTAACAGCTATTCTCTTCTCATGAGCTTAATAGCAACTATATCAGCATATGATATTTTTATTTTCATTGTCTTGGCCAGACACAGAGATGTGGGACTGTTTTCCTGTCTGTAGTCCCCTCACTAGACACCACATGCAGTGCCTCCAGGCGCACAGCATCTCTACGCTGTACTTACTTTAAGACAACTGCTTCTCTCCTCAAGGAGGGATACAGATTCTTATGGTAGATTAATGATGATTTGTTCTGCCCACCAGTGAGGAAAAAGCTGAATTTACCTTGTCCAGTGAACGGAACTGCTGTTAGATTTTCAAAGCCATATGACCTTGGAGATCATATTGCTGGACTTTCAGGAAGGCTCAACAAACAGAGTGGTCCTTTGCTTCACTGAGGAGTAGTATTTTCTTCTCCCGAAATTTGCTTCTAGATGTAAATAGTGAGACATCAAACATTGGCAATTTAAAGGCAAAGAGTTCATTATTTGCATGCACTGAAATAAGGAAGAATTTGAGTTTCACTGCAATTTTTTCCTTGAGGAGATAGAGGGATCTTGAAAAATATCAGGCATTTCAGCACAAAAAGGGAAGTTGTCTCTCAAATTCAATTTTAAAAGTGTTGTGGAGATTTTCGTGCTGAAAAAGGGTCTCCAGAACTCTTGCTACTGACTTTAAACACATTAAATTTCATAAAATTAAGTTAAACTCATAACATTCATCCTTTTAAATTTATAAAATATATTTGGTATAAACATCCAAATAATATAATTTCAAATGTATTTATTATAATACATTAACACTGATTCTTAGGTGTATAAATTATTATATTAATTTACCCAGATAGCAGCTGAGGCTCTGGTGAACACACTTTGCTTTAAGTCCTTTAAAATCGAGGAAAATTCTTTGAAGACTGCAGCATGAAGCAATGAGTGCTTCCCATACCAAAAATCTCCTTTCAAGTGGGATGCAGTCTTTATTTTAAAACCTCTGTTTTGCACCCCTAAAATTTGGAGAGCAAAATCATTGAACATTCTGAAATTACAGCAGCTGACATTATGAAAGACTCAATTTTCACAAGATTTATTTTAAGTGAAATGGTTTGCTTATCTGTAAATTAGTATTAGTCAGGTCTGAATTTAAAAAAAACAACTTCTACAGATTTGTTGGATTTCATGTTTAGTTAAAATCTAAAGGAAACTAAAGGAAATTGAATTCTAGGAATATTTCAAATGATAATGTCATTACAAAAATACTAATAATTATTGTTTATAACAGTTATAACTATGGTCAAAGACAGTTCAGCAGTTCAGGTCATTCTCAAGTAGTCCCGGAGGGGTTCAGGGCAGCTCAGTCAGCCTGACAGCAGCAGCGATTTGCCTGCTCTCAGGGGGGCAGTCTGCTCACACATTGGGGGAAGAGGCAGCGTGCAGCCTGGCTTTGCAGCATCCCCTGTGTCCCCATGCCCTGGGCTGCACCAACGCAAGGGCAGCTACAATTTTTTCTCAGGCAGCCTGTGCCAGTCAGTGCCAGGCCTATGTCTTTGCTTTGCTTTGGGAAAGCAGTGACCTCAACAAAACAAAACAAAGCAAAAAAACCAAAACAAAACAACCTTCTTTCTCACGTTTGCTTTGGCTTAGAAGAAAGTTACGTTTGGAGAAGAGGGAGGAAGATGTTCCGTTTACTGGAGCACCAAATTCCCCTCTTAATTTGTTCCTTCCTGATTGTGACAAGCACCCTATATTGGACCCAAGCAATTCAATCTGGTTTTAATCCCAGGGGGTGCAACAGAGCTTTCAAACAGGTTGCTACTACTGATTCACATTGCTTTACTATTTTGCCCTTTAATAATAAAACCCCTAAAAAACATATTCACATTCTTACTTAAAGTAAAAATAGAACCTTAATCTTTCTTTAAAATGTTTGCTTAATACTTACTTTGTTAGCCTAGCCAGTGTTGGTTTAATTTTAAAAAATATAATAGAAATTAGGACATTGTTGAAGGTTTTTTGGCCTAAAGGATCACATAATAAAAGTTATTTTAGTTTTTTCTGTGTTAATATGGATATTTTACTCTCCTAGACTGCTCGTGTTCTCCCTTCTAGTGTGTCAACACAGGACTGGAATGGCTTTCTGGATCACTGAGTCTACTTGCCTCACATAACAGATAGTGTTTCTTCAAAGTTTTTTTCACAACTCTTGTAAGTGGCTTTGCTTTTTCTTTTTTATAATTTAAACTTGTTAATGAAGGTTTCACATATTTTCTTAAGTCTTCATTTAGCTTGTTAGAAGAAAATACTATTGAATCTGTTTGAAAGAAACTCTTTTCCTCTGAGTAGTAAATTGTTACTTGGCACAAAGTAAAAATATTTAATCTTTAGTCTCTTTGGGTAGCAGTCTAACTCCTTCCAATCATTCTTATCACCTAAGAAAGATCAAAATCCTCAGGTCTTCAGCACTCTTTTTCAGTTGATGCTACCTTTTTGTGTAGGAGATCTTACTACTCATCCCAAAACCAATTGATTTATATTTTCCAATATTTTAGTCCCTCAGGATCAGTCAGTAATGGGCAGTTGATAGCTACACATGGCTTTTTCTTTGATAACTCAGTTTTGCTCATCTGTAAGCTTTACTTGTGCTCCTTTCTAGATGTTTTTGCTTTTTAAATGTCATTAGCAGGAATACAGAGATCAGTCCCAGGATACTTGAATGCCCCAAACAGCCTCCATAGAACCCAAGAGTTCCTTGTCAGCAAGCTTTTTTTGTCCTTTACAGTTCTTCTTTCACTTTACAATGACTTTCTTAATCTCTGCACTCTCTAGATGAAGTAGTAATTTCCTATGTGGCCCCATATCAAATACTTTAGTAAATCGAGTTTGCATTTCTTTCTGTAGGAAAAAAAAGTTATCAGAAAAGGATATCAGATTAGTCCTGCTTTAATCAAACCTATGTTGCATTTTCTATTCTATCTCAATTATTTTATTCAGTTCTTTAAAAGCTAAAGCCTAGCATACTACTGAGATCAGACTAATCTCTTCTTACCCTTCTCATTCCCTTCTGCTCCTTTATACCAACTCTTGACATTTCCTATCCTGTAATCTTATGGCAGTACCACTGATTTGATAGATTTCTTTAAAATGTTTACCCCTTCCACACTCAGATCTCAGAGGTCAGAATAGTCAGCAACTTTGGTAATGAGTTCTCTTAATTTATTAAGGTTTGCCCTTTTGAAACCCAAGTTCTCCTTGCAAACCTACTATAATTTAATTTAAATTGAATGAGTTCACCATCACTCAATCAGACATTATTTGTAGTTTCAGCCCTTTTTATAGCAACTTTCTTTAGACTTTTTTCATGTACGGCAACATCATCTTTTGCTGGTTCAAGATTTAATGGATTAAGAATGTAATAACAATTAAACACAGATTATCTTGTTGTAATACAGATGCTACCTGCTCAAGCCCCCAGGAACTTTAAAGGAGAAATTGAAAATAACTACCTGGATGCCCAGCCCAGCTCTGAAATAATGTGAGACTGAAAGTGTGAAGGTGTTTCGGTATTACCAAACTGGTTTTTTATCTAGATAAAATTGACAGAAAGAAAAGTACATTTGTGTCTGGAACAAAACTGGAAAGGACAAAGTCAACTTTGAAACTATTTTTTTCCAGATTTTTCTCTTGAAATTAAGTGAAGACATGATACTAGTTGCTCCTATCTCCTTTCAGTCTTCCATTTAAAACTGCTCACTTGGTTTTGGACTGACTTTATGAAATAGGAGGGAATTTCTCCAGAATGCTTTTTCTGCTTGGAATTTTCTTATCCAGAAGCAGAGTTTTGAATTTTATATCTCATAGTGGATTTTACTTCCTTGGATATATCCAATCAGTTATCAAATCCATATATATTTATAGCACCTGCAGCCTTCTGTTGCAACCTGTATTTCAACTATATTTCACCAGGAATATTTCCTTTCTTTGAACACACTGTCTTAGTTGCGTTTGATACCTGCCTGGGGAGGTGCAGTGAGTAGCCTCTTGCTTACTATCTTTCAGGTCACTCAAAAATTTTTGGACTATTTTATCTCTCTGTGGTCATCCCTTTTCTAACATGAGAAGTTATCGTTTTATCTTGGCTATTTTCTACTATACAAATTACTTATTCCACTTGAGTTTTAGTAAGCACGTACTGCACTTAAAAAACCCCGAGTGAAATTTTAAAAGGAAGAGAAATAAAAAAATGTTTTCTACCAGAGCCATGAAACGTTACAACCAATCTTCATTCTTTTCTCAGTGAGCAAACGGACGTTTGAGGAACACAATTATTAGTGGCTTTTTGACACCATAAGCCTTCATTGCTGTTAACTAAGGTCCCTTTGAAAGTCTAGCTCAAACAAAAGCTACAACAGATCAGCTGTGTTTCTGAAAGATGTAAAGAGATGTCTTGCAGTTGCAGTGCCTCTCAGGAAGCAAAGAGAATCAGAGTACCAGTCAAACAGAAACAGTCTATCCTTAGCATTTGCCTAAGATTAGAGCTGGTCTGAATCAAAAAGCTGGCATAACCAAAATTTGCTTTACCAGGTTCATCTGTTTTGGCCTACAAACTGTACCTCAGGAGCATAGAATAGTCACCAATGACACTGGATAAATTAATACATTGCTACTAATACACATTGGTTGCAGAAATGTTTTAACATTTCACCCCAAACTACTCCTTTTCCTTTGACAGAAACAATTCCACAATAGAGAAAATCCTCAGGAGAACATGTAGCGTGAGTCCCCAGGAGAAGCCCTACACAGCACAATGAAAAAATTCTCAGCACAAGCATTTTACTGAGATAAAACTAAAGTGAATGAATGGAAAAATGGCCCCAAGCATCTTATTTCACACAGCTGTGAGATCAGCTCCAAAGTGCTGCATATGCTCAGAATCTCAATTTTAAAAGTAAGCCTTCCCCAAGACAATTTGCCTAGCCGCAGCTTCGTGGCTACGTGTTGGAATTTGAGATACCAAGTGTATAAAATTTAACACATATGCTTGAATAGAAATATTAGCCCATGAAAAGAAAATAGAAGCACTCTTTATTGGAAATGAACAGGTAATCTGTACTTGGAAGGTTACCCTGTTGTTCAGTAGTGCCACTCATAAGAAAGAGGAGGTGGCATATGAAGGACTGCTCTCAGTAGTATGGCAATTACTAGACTGTTGGAATAAAGCTAACTTTGAGTGCTGAATTTAGCAGGAATGATTTGTTACCTTTCAGTACAAAATATTCATTTGTTAACTATGAGCAATAATTAGCTCAAGGCACAATTAGTACAATAACTTCCAGTAATTTTGGTCAGTGAAACCCACATTTTGCTCATAATATTTAATAAAATATTAAAAAGTGTGACTACTTTTATATAATCATCCTTAAAAACCACACTAAGTTATTTTAATCAATATACTTGTTTTAAGTAAAAGCCATTTAATCTTCTGACTTATGCATTAACCTTCCATTAAGTATTAGTGAAGAAGTTAAATGCACCTTAGTCAATAATGCTAATGCAGGAACTGTTGTATTACCTATGGAGAAATGCGTATTCATATTATGTTAAAGTGGCTATCCTTAACGATTAGCTATTATATGTCAGGAAACTGATCATAAATTTGAAATATTCTGTAGGAAAATGAATTATAATGTTGAAACTGAGTTCTCTGTACTGTGATAATTTTGAAATGAGGTCATCTACTTCTCCTGGTCAGTGCTTTTTAAGGCAATGATATTGAAGTGATGAAGATACCCTTGATGATACTTTGACCTCACCTTGTGGTTTCACATCTTGGTAGGTAATAAACGAGACGGGTAATTGTACTATACTAAACGAAAATATATGAATCTACCCACAGGTATATGAAGTTGTTTTAGCAAAAATCTCATTGCTTTGCTTCTATCTAGAAATACCTAAATGTACCACTAAGATCAGCAAAACACTACAGTTATGCCAGAATATTTTTCTGAGTTTTAGCCTAAATTACAGTGTCTAACTATCTGCCTATAGATCTTATTCCATTTGACTTTCTCTACCTTTTTCACCTTTAACATGTTTTATCCTAAACCAGTTTGTCCTGCACGATGTATTTTTTTACACTAACCTGGCAAAATGCTTTCAGAGTGGGATCCTTTTCCTCCTACTCTTGTCTCCATATTCTTTTGGGTTTGCTTCTGTGAGATCTGCTGCTTCTGTGGGTACTGGGTAAGCTGATTCAGCTGCCTGATCTAATACCAATCTTTTGAATTTTTTTTTAAGAGAGAATATTTTTCTCTTGAGTCAACCATCAAAATCCATTTTTCTTTAGTTTCCTGATAGCTAAGGCCAGTAGGAAGGAAGAAAACCTATGGGCAGGGAATTAAACAGTCCATATCTTTCTTCAGTAGTCAATTTTTAGTTTAGCTTTTTTTTGTGACACCAAATGGTACCTATATAATACATAGAGCAGGTGATCATGAAGGAGACAGAAAAAATTTCTCATCTAGCCACTCAAGTGATATACAAAAATTTCTTTTCAAGAAAGAAGAGGGAAAATAATAAAAGAGGATATACACATACATTTGCAAATAAAAAGAAAATAATTTTGCCTATCTTTGAGGATGAGCATCAGCAGTTCTCAGGATATCACTTTTTTTAAGTCATCAAATTTAAACCCTCATGGTATAGTGCTGGTTTTTTTCTGATCCTTTTCAGACCTTTGTTTCAGCACTGTAAATGATTATTCTGCTCACATTCACCTTTGCTTGTCCTTTTTCTACCATTTGAGTACCTTCTGCTGACTTTACAAAACCATGTCCCTGAAACGTTAAAGGCACATTTGGTGTCCTATGGATTCAGTACATTTGAAGAAACTCAAGATCTCAAGGTAGAATTTAATTGGTTGCTAAATAGTAAATTACAAACACAGTTTGACATTCATATGGCAATATAATAACATAATAGTTCATACCAAAACACAGAAATCTCTTCTCTGAATCCTAAATACAACAACTTTTTAAAATATTTCTTAATTTTAGGAGCTTTTTTTCTGCCCTGTAGGCCAATCTCACTTTTTTGTCACTATCATCCATCTATACTTTAAACTAGAAAGAGATTTAAATGATTATATTGAACATTCATGCAATGGGTTGAAGATCTAAAATACCTTCCAGTTCCTTCAAAAATTCCAAGATTTTCATTGTGATCATTAACCTAAAAGGTAGACAAGTATTTCAACATCTTCCTTACCCAAATATCTAGCATTTACTTTTATCTGGGAGCTAATAATACTTCAGAATTCTGGAATGGTCAGTGTTGAATGATAACCTCAAAGACAAGCTCTGGATGTGGTCACATGGTCACTACACAATTGCAGTTGCAGGCTGCTGGGAAAAGCCATTACTTTCTTACAACATATAAAACTTGTTACTGAAAGGTACTGGCTAGGCATTTTGTTAGTGAGACAGTACTATGAAAATACTCAATAATATAATAATTTTACTCTCTCTTCCATATGGAAAAGATTTGACAGAAACCACTGAAATTGTTATGTCCCTAACAACAGTTGGAAAAGAGAAGCAATAGATTCTCAGTATCTCCACAGCTACTTGAAATGTACTACTTTGAAACACGTAGATTACTAATCTAAAATAATTTACCAGCCTTACATTATCTTAAATTGTGTTTCTGAAGAAAGCACATGTATTTTTCTTTATGTGTAAAATCCATTTTTTCTTGGAGCACTACAAGACAAAGCACACTTGTTTACAAACAGTAAAAAGAAAAGTTCCCAAAATTTTCTGTGCTGGAACTGAAACTATGACACTGTGGTAAAAAGACCACTCTTCTGTAACACCGTTGGTAACGCCACTAACTCTCTTTTCACTTTGAGTTGTCAGTTTTGTTATCGAAGATTTGAACGCCTATGTCAAATACCCTCTTCACTCCATTATCTGCTTCTTTCTGATTCACACTATCTGAGTTTGATGCCTTTCTTACAGTTCTGACACTTGAAATATTTCTTTGGTGCATTTTTTTCAATGGATGAGAACATTCAGACACAGCTTTAATGATAAACTATTATCAACTCCATCTCTCCTCTTGACCAGTTTTTGATTTATGGTCCTTACTCATGATTCTTAGCCTAATGAAGTTTCTGACTTTTAATCTTCTAGTAATCCACATTTAAACTAAAAACCCTAATTCGACATCCTTTCATAAGAGTGCCAGTTCAATTCCTTCAGGTTTTTTTTTTTCAAATTCCCCTTATACATTTCACTTCATTAAAGTCTTCCACATCTCCTTTTCCAGAAACTCTTTCTCACACAGATGTTTCTTCAGTCTGCCAATCTTTACCATTCTTAGCAATATGTGGTAATGACTGATGCATCACCAAATGATACCACTGTATCTACCTTTTCTCTCCCTTTTAGGTTGCTCATTTATGCCTTCATGAATCCTCCCGCTGCTGTTTTATATTGAGTATGAGTTTATTTCATGCAGGAACACATCCACCCCTTATAGCGGTGGAAAACTTCTTGATAATGTATTTGGTCATCACAGTCCACAGAACAGACATCCATCCCTCTGACCACCATATGTTGCAAGCATTTCCTTGCAACCATTAGTAAATTTAAACATTATCATAAAAATTAAAACCCACCACTCACAATGTATGATGGGAAAATATGAAAACATTCAAGGTTATGTCCCATGCCCCTTCAAAAGCAGGAAATTCTCTACATTAACTGTGTGATCCTGTGTTGTACAGCACAAGGCATGAAATACAGAACACAATTCTATGACTCTGTACTTTTTGAGCTAATGCTGGATCTAAAACCAAAACATATCAGATTGGACAGTTTTGTCTGTCATCACCCACTTCTGTTTAACTGCCCTGATGTTCCCAAATTCCTCATCTTTGCCAGCAATCTTCCTCCTATTCTCCCCAATACTCAAGACCCTAGTTGAAAACACCTCTTCATCTTTTCTCTCTTCTTCCAATTCATCCAGTTTTTCAAATACTTTTTGAACATTTTTTCACACTTTTAGGGTATAAATTTTTTTTTACTGTCACTAAAAAAAATCTGATATACTTTGCCTTGGTCTTCTCAGAGAAAACACTTCTGTATATTTAAAACCTTGAAAATAGGCATTGTATCTTCTTGATCTATTAGGTGGATTATATTCTCCCTCTTCTGTTCTAAAACATAAAATTTAAGACTATTTAATATACATATATAAATATGTAAATGTATTTGCAAATTCAATTTTAAAATAAATTGAATAAAACTGTCTTCTACTTCGTTAAACTTGATCTTACCTTTAATTTTGTCATCTACCTGCTAGCCTATTTTTTCTACCACATGACTTTCACCACTAAATACCTTGTTTTCACGAACTTTTCAGTCCTTCCTTCAGTTTAGCAGCTGAGAAACAACTACTTCAGTAAGAATGGTTAAAATAAATATATTTAATATTAAACTGGTTGTAGCTGTAATGATCTTACCATTAAAAGAAAACCTACTCAGATAAAGACAAGACCTCTTCCTATAAGCGCATCAGCTAATGTAGTTGAGAGTCGAGGCCAAGTTTTCAAGAACATGAGAACATGTGTCCCTGAAAGCTCATCTGCTTTTTTTTTTTTTTTTAATTCTGTTCTAATGTTAAAAGGAGCAGTTGTGTTCATTCAAAAAAATATGATTAAATATTTTTAAATTGTGCCTGGGATTTCTGCTGTTTGTTCCACCTCTGAGTTTACTTACTGCAAAGCAATGTATCCCAGAAAACTGTTAGAGGTGGTTTTTAAAATTGACTTGTCAAAGAGATACAATAACAGGATTTTGTAACTTTGCTAGAACCTTGCCCTTTTAATTTTTTTTTTCTTTGTTGCAGCAAAGAGGGGGTAGAAAGGAAAATAGGATTTTAGGATTTGCTGCTTTAGCACAAGTTTAACCTTGTATTTACAACATATTAAATTTCATTACAATTATATCAAAAATACCTTTTAAAAATCATGTAAGTTTTTTGGGTTTGGGTGGGGTTTTTTTGTGGTTTTTTTTTTTTTTTTGGTTTTTTTTTGGTTTGGTTTTTTTGGGTTTTTTTATTTAATTTTGTTAATTTTCATGCCATTCAGAATTTTACAGCTCTTTTTGTTGAAAATCTATCATATATCTACCAACATGCCTTGAAATGGATAAATCCAAACTTCTATTGATATGGAATTACATAAAATAGGAAATTTAACTCCTATTTTAAAGTTATTTAACTCCTATTTTAAAGTTTTAACCTTTTCATTTTAACCTGCTAGAGGCTAAGCTTTTCTGAATAATAGGCAACAATCAAGCTGTATCAATTAATTTTCTATTCCGTTTTCACAGAAAATACTAAAACAAAATAGTTCAGATGTAAACTTACTGGTATGCGAATACTTTAAATTCTTGCTTGTGCCAGTCCTCTAGTCATAAGAGGTAGACAAGAAGCTGCAAGAACTGAGTGAAGGCCAACACAAGGAGTTGGATAAGCTGCTCACAAATACCTTTTCTCTGGGCCTTTCCAAGTGTCAATTTCCCAATAGACGCCTTTTTTGGCTCTAAATTTTGCAGCTCTTCTATCTGGTGAAATTCGCATTCAGAAAATAGATCTATAAAAGATCTGATCTGATCTGATCTACAAAAGACAATTTTAGATGCTTGTGCCCTTTAAAAGGCTGGGAAAACTGTAGGGATTTGACAGAGTAATTCACCTGTACAATTTTAATTCCTAAATTCTACTGTTTAAATCCTAAACATTCATCTTTAGGGTAATTCCTTCGCTTCCACTTTTTTTATATGCTTGGTATTCGTACTTGACATGCTTTGCATGAATTTTAATGACAATTCATAATATACCAAAATAACATTTGAAATGTCTTAGTGTAACTTTCATTGTACACTTTGAATAGATATCTTAGCTTGCAAAATAAGCTCTTGAAAACTATCCAGTCTAATCAAGCTTGAATCCTCCAAGGTCCATGGATTCATCCCACAGGCTTTAAACACTTACTTCAGGACCAACACAAACACCCTTTAGAGAGTCTCAATCCCCACTGACACTCTAGGAAAAGTATGCAGTAATGGAAAGCACATAGAATACATCAAAATTCAAGTTTCAAAAACACATTTTGAAATTCTAAAGCAAGGGAGTTTATTATCTGAATCAATACATTTTCAAAGAATCCAGCCCAAGCCTTTTAAAATTTTGGATTAGTCTTCTTGTGATTTAATCCCAGGCATTAACTAACTACTATGTAGCTGCTCTCTCACTAGTCACCCACCCACCTGCCCCACCAGGATGGGATAAAAGGAAAAACATAAAACCTATGGGTTGAGGTAAGAACAGTTTAACAATAGAAAAAAATTAATAATAATAATAATAATAGAAAGAGGACTAAAACCACAGAGAGGCAAGGTGATGCACAGTGACACGGCTGCTCAGCACCTGCTGACCAATGCCCAGCCCGTCCCCCAGGAGCTCTTGGCCCCCCTAGTTCACATCCTGGCCGTGTGGGTCTGGGTGTGGAACATGCCTTTGGCCAGCTTGGGTCAGCTCTCCTGGCCATGCTCCCCCAGCCTCTTGGGCACCTGATAGCTGCAGAGCACAGGACACTGAATGTCCTGGATTTAGGGCCAGCACCGCTGAGCAACATCTCAAACATCTCTGTGCCACCAACATGATTCTCACACTGAATGCAAAGCACAGCAATGTGCCAGCTACCAGGATGAAAATTAACTCTGTCTCAGCTTAAATTTGGTCATATCCAATCTTAAAATAACGAGGAAATTTTAAATATAAGTTTTATAATTAGAGTGGGTTTGCTTTTGCCCAGTTTAGGAATATTGATAGAGGAAAATAAATTTTCCAAGACGGTATATGTCACTAAAGAGCTAGGAATAACTCCTACATGCACAAAGTTGTAAATTATTTTTGTTCCCTGCTAATATTTTTTCCTCAGCTATCGTTATTTTTATTGACTGGCAATGAGACTAAATGTAATGCTGGGAAATGTAGAGAAAATTTGTTTATGAGTTCAGCTAATGAGATGTGAAGTATATGATGTGAATGGAATTTTTTTCCTGCATCTCAGTGCATCATTGCAGAATTATTGAGCAAACAAAGATAATCGTGAAATTGAATTAGAAAATGGCATAAGTGTTCTATATCCTCTAATCTTAGAATGTAAATAAATATGATTGAAAATTACATTGTATTTTTCTTTATTCAAAAATATTTTCTCCTTCTGACTTTTTCCCTAGCCTCTGCTTTCTAAATAGGCTTTTGTTTTTAGTGTCTCTAAATCACTAGTTTGTTTGTGCTTTAGAGATACTAAACTAAAATTTGCTATTAGAGTTCCAGTAGCTCAAATAGCTTTCTGTTTCCATTTCATTTTGATTGATTTAATGAGGATCTAAAGAAATAATTTTCTATGTACACCATAGCATTAAGGTGAAGACAAAGGCACTATTCAACTTCAATAAGACCTGCTGATGGGCCAGATGTAAAATCAATTAACTCTGGTGAAGTATAACCTTGTATAGCTTGTTATAGTTTTCATTTTCAGCAAGATGATCCTTTTCTTCTGTTTCAGCAAAGAGTTAATAACAAAGTTATAAAACTCAAATGATGAGGGAATCCACAGAAGTTCGGAGTTCAGACAAATATTTGAAGGGTCAGCTGTTTATCACACTTCTCCAGCATAAGAAAATCTTACTTTGAATAATCATTCACCATTTCCACATGGCTTAAATCTTCCATGATGCATCTTCATTGTTCATCCTTAGTGTTAATTTCTGTTCTTTGAGATTTTGGGGGCGTGGTGGAAAGTCACATGGGAACAGCATCCTTCTCAAAATCAGCTTACAGATACCTTCAGCATTTCCATCATATACTCCCTGTCAGTCTTTTATGCCCTTTAAGCATGTGTGTATTTCTTGCTGCATTTTAAAACAGACTTTTTTTCGTGGTTCAAGTTTCTTGAAAGTATTTCTCTTAGAAGTAAAATTACACTGAATCCAGCATAACATTTCCTCAATTACAAATTGTTTCATTTTATCATACTTTTCTTATCTGTAAAATGTCTGGATCTGAAATATTTTGAAAGAATATCTGTAATAACAGTCATCATCACCTCCTACTTGCATGTTCATACTGTGAGATTACTTAGTATCTCCTTTATATGAAATGTATAATTTTCAGGCCCTAGCTCAATATGTGTCTAACCCAAAGTGTGTGAATTTTCCTACTGATGATAACGGAAGGCATTAATTTTGTGTTTTTAAAGATGAGTATCTCCATAGACCCTTTCTTGAACTTTGCTCTCATTGAAATCACCGTGCTGATTTCAGGAAGAGCAGAAACAGGTTTATTAGCAGGGAGTGTCCCAGTGAAAATAAATGCACTTGCCTTTTCTAAAATTAGCAGCATGAAAAGGTTTTCAGAAACACAGTAATTCTTCTA
>VWZV01007209.1:0-23486 GCA_013397155.1 Irena cyanogastra | reverse complement strand
GGAACTTTCCTTTCCGGAACTTTGCACAGAAAGTGAGTGGTTGCAGCAATAATACATTTTCCAGGTAAGGATTTTGGAGCTCCCTTGTAGAGGAAGCTTCTGCTGTACCTGTGTGGAGTTTAAGCGTGCATATTTGTGTTCTGATTCACAAGGATACCAGTCAGAACATCCTGATCCACAGCTGTCCTGAACGACAGGGGACTCTCCTGTTTCTCTCTGAAATTGCAGACAATGTAAATAATCTTTGAGGCTATCCTGAAGCTGAAAATGGACACACAGGTAGCACAGAGAGGCATCTATTAACAATGCTTGGTAATTTATGTGCCTGTACCAGACTGCTGGCAGAGAACTCAGACTCTGCCCGGGGACACATATTTGGAAACTTCTGTGATGATGTTGGAAGACTGCCCTAAAATGATGAATTCATGGTGGCAATCTTCTTTAGGCCTTTCTTTAAAAGGAAGAAGTGAAACAGTGCTGAAACTCATAAAAAGTGAATTTTTACTATGTCCTTGGATGCCACAATATTGTCACATCAGGACGTCTCTGCATCTTTGTCCAGCAGAATCAGGATCTGTAAGATGTCCCTTAGATGTCATTCACATGACCTCTGTGTCACTGCGAGCTGCTTTGTGAGTTCAGGTCAGTGAACAGCTGCAGGTCTGTTATCCCCTCAGCACTGACCCAACCAGCACAAGCATCTCCCAGGAAGAGGTGCAAACACCACTGCTCCAGGAAAAGAAATCCTACAAAACTGGGCAACTTTGTACTTCTTAGTCATTTAGTGCTGTGAGATAGAGTAAGTAAATGCTTTCAAAGTTGAAAAATATAAATGTTAATTTGAATTGAACAACAAATTTCTAAATATGTATAAAATAACATAAACATAAATATATAGTCTAGTAGGAAAATAACAAAAGATTGAGTTCCCACTGATTGGAAAGGATTGTTACTGACAAACTGGAGTCCTGGTAAGAAACCTCATAGTTCTTCAGAGTAGGTTTTGTATTTACCATTTTACTTTAGTGAATAAATACAAAACCTAAAATTTGCAGGTGTATCTCATTGCAGAAAGAGACGTGCTTTGTCAACAGAAGGAAAACATCACTATACTTGCCTGGACAAATCCCAAAGCCCTTTATAAATAATGACTGCTGTTTTCATTCTATTCTGTCTGAAAGTATAGCTGACTATTTAATTGACAGCGTTTTCTTTTTTTTTTCTTATCCAGTGCTTTCAATAGCTATATAAATATACATCTGGTGTTGCAATCCTCAACCTTTCTAACTGCATTCTTTACAATGCTTAATACACATTAAGGATTTCATCTAATAGAGTGCCACAGTGAAAATTACCAGATAAAATCCCGCTGTGATGACAAAAATGTAATCTTAGCATATCAAGATTTTCTGTCACAGAAATAAAGTTTAACAATTTTTCAGCACATCATGCTTTACAAAACCTCCCATAAGACCTGGTTCTGCTTGCATTTTGTAGTAATTAAAAAAACTCCAACAAACCAACAACAAAAAGCCCCAAAACAAACAAACGAAACTAAAACCAGTTCAGATTTTTTCTTTGCAGAAAATCACTGAAAGTAAATTATCTGGAGCTCTATGCTTTGCTGGTTTTTATAATAATGCTTATATTTTTGTTTTATTATTTATATATTCTAAACTTACCTGAATTTTAAAAATATTTTTCTTTTATTTGGTACAAATAATATATTGCTCTTCTTTGGGATCAGCAAACTCTGCTTACATATTTGGTTTATAGATACTTTTCTCATTGTCTCCTTAGAATTCTGTATTTAAAATATTTTATTGTGTCCCATGCCAGCTATTATAATTTCAACATTCATTATATTCATACTTCCCGAAATTCATGTGTTACCAGGCTATTCTAAAGTTTTAGGAGATAAGAATCTTTTGCCTTCATCCACTGTCCATTTGACTTGATTTGTATTCATTTCAGAAGATAATTTAAAATGGCTCTCTTTCCTCAAAGTAATGCATTTACTGCAACCTTCTATCTTTTCCTGACTTATTCTTTTTCCCTTTCTCTCCATTCCTTGTCTTGGTTCTCTTTTCTATATTTTTCCTGTCACTCTCCACAGCTAATTGGAACCTCTTACATTTCCCACACTGTTCGGAATAATCTTTTTTTCATCCTTCCAATTCAAAAGTTGTGTTCTGCTAACACTTTGCTACTCACATTTGCTGAACACTTCTTTTTCTCAGAAAAACAGAAGTCAAAACTGTTAATGACTTATCCTAATAACATTGGATAAACTATAAAGTTACTGTTAATGACTAATCCTACTAATGACTCTGAAGCACAGTCATGATTGTGTTACTCATGGGCATTTGTAAGCATTAATACTTCTAATAATCCTGATCTTCCAAAATGATACTTTCATTGTAGGGCAGATGGATAGCTGGGGTTAGAGGGGAAAGAAATCAGGAGTGAGAAAAGGGATATAACAGAGAGAGAGAGAAATAATTGGCATAAAGCATATTATTCATTCCAACATTTAATTGAGATGAAACCATTTAGACTTAAAAAGCATTTACTTTATTGGTATGACAGTTTTATATTACTACCTCAGAATGATAGTTTGCTATACATCTAAGCACACTACTGCTGCTACTCTCCTCTCACTATTTCATTGAGGCTATCAGTTCAAAACTAAAGCTTTCCATCATGTGTTTTCAGCAATGAATATTAAACATCTTCAGAAAGAATTATCCTAAAATTTTATTTATTTCACAACATGTAATGTTTCATCTGATGATAACACACAGGAAACAAGCAAACAAAATTACGTATTTCTCACAGTCTCCTATTTCTTCTACATGTGCATATGAAGAGGCACCCAGCTACATGTGTACGTACCACCCAGAGAATCAGAGTTCCTGCAAATTAATGCTATGTTAGGAAAAGTATCTGCTGGAAACCCCTGTAAATGAAAAAGACTACATGATGTGTGAACTTTGGAGTATCTCTCCAGTAATATGAAAATGCCATCCTCTAAGCATGCATTAGGCAATTTATGGACTAGGAAAGACAATATCAACTGCACTTGGATTTTCAGGTTTTTTACTATAGCTCTGCTAACATAAACTTATTACTGAGATATACTTTCAGTGTAGACAGGGCCATAATATTAAACCAGTCAACTAACTTCATCTGCATGTTGGTGCTTATGACACTCAAATCTGTTAAGTAGATGATAAACCTGCGTTTTATCATAGCATAATATTCACTGGGTACTGCTGAATAAAGCAATGCATTTGCTTACATAATTTGATTATTAGGACTAAAGCAAATCAGAGTGCTTTAATCCTTACATGCTTTTGTCAAGGTAAAGTGAGGAGCTTTCTAAAGACTCAGAATTAGAATACACTTGATAATGGATATTGCTCGTTTCTTAGTTGATTTTTCTTTTCATTTGATACCTTTCAAACTAATATTCTCTTAAAAACAGGGCTTTTTAAAAAAAAAAACTTCTTCAAAAATGTGAATATGTGTATGACTTTCATGGCCACCATAAAAAAATTCTGTAAGTATTCACACAAAAATAATAACTTGTAACTTCTCTGTTGTTTCATGTTTTATGTTAGAAACAACAGTCATGTCACAGGATTTCAGGCTGTGAGTGCAAAACCTGAGTACACATGTATTTGTTTATAAATGGATGAAATATTTTAAATGAAAATTTACAGTCAAGACATTCGGGTCCTGATCAAAACTGTGCAAAAGTCAACTGGAAGGACTTCTGTATTTGGTTGACAGAAATAGAGAATACAGCAGTTTCAGAAGACCAAGGGAATTCAAGAACACTAACACACAAATGTGTTTGAGGTTCAAGAACATATTCATTGCAGCTGCAAGGTTCAATTAATTATTTTTAGACTACATTTTAAAGCTATGGCCTGCAAACTTTTAAAACCTCTATATTCATATAGAACTTTAAGAAGATAGAATATAGAAAAGGCTGTAGTCATGCTGCCCTAAGTGGAGTAAAACATCTGAAAACTACTAAAACTATGATAATTAAAGATATTAGTTTTGTCTGCTCACGAGATGACGCAGAGTTGTATATACCTTTTCCACACTTTACTGAAACGAATTATGATAAATTGCAGCAACTTATTGACTCACTTACTTATCATTGTCCTTTAAGAAAAGCACCAATTCCAGATGTTTTTAAGGAAGTTATGTAAGGACTGGAGCTAGATTCTTGTAAAGAACCTCGACTGTCAGAGAAATGATTTAGCATATGCTGGACGTCGAGCTTGTGAGGATTGTTTACATGCGTAAAACTCTTGGAAGCCACAGTACAAAATAAAGGATAATTTTGTCCATTAAGAAGATGACAAGACTTATTTGTTCACATATTCATGTGACAAATGAGTGAGAATATGTTAACTGAGCCCCTGTTTCATGCATGCTCTTTTGAAGAATTCTACTTCATTACATTATTCCTTTATAATCTGAGCTGAAGGGCCATATGAATAAATGAGTGGATTTAATACCAATCCTCAAATTAATTCCAAGTGTTTCTTTTACCTTTCACAGCTCAGTAAAATTCATGTTTTATTTGTTCTGAATGCGTACCATGGGTTTTATGATTTCATCATCTATCTTGTGTTTCTGTGAAGGTATGAAACACCCACAGGTGAGTGTTTTCCACCTGTATGGATGCCAGTTACTCATGTCTGACATTTGGAGGCTGTAACTGTGAATTTCTTAGTACTTAGTAGAGAAGGTTCTAGAACGTAGTGCAGTTCCTGTATAATCGCTGTTTGAAATAAACATGCTGTTTGAATTTTCTAGTACATTAATAATTCCTCACTCAAAGCATTCATGGCATGGCTCTTCTAGAGCTGAAGGCAGCCAGGCTTTCACGTGGGCTGCGGAGGTGCCGGGTTTTGCCAGGGGACCAAGAATAATTTTGAGCTTCTGAACAGGTCCCAGTTCCTCAGCAAAGTACCTTTGTGTCCTTTGTATCCTTTGCTTTGTATCCTCCTTGACCCATCTTCCTTCCTTTCCCGCTGCATGTGAAAGAGTTTGAAATGAGAACTGCAATAGGGTGATGCGCTCTCCAGACAGTTCTCTGATCTGTACAATGCACTCAGCTACTGTGCAATCCAGAAGTGGTCTGGGAACATTTTGAACCATAGTGCATGCACTCAAGTTCAGATATCAACCAGATGCTTCCAAATCTAATTACAACAACAGATTCCTCATTATAAATCTCTACATGACATCTCTCTTCTAGAAGCTAAATGCCAAGGAAAAATATAAATTGATGAGTTTTAACATTGTGCAGACAGGAATTGTAAGTAGCAAATTTCGACTAGAAGGACATGGAAGCTCACTGATGCTGTCCCATTGATATTGGTAGACTAATGTGGGAGCCATACTAATCAGGAAAAAAACCCAAAGAGAAAAAACCCACTTCCTCACTCCCAACTCACATAAGAGGAACCTATATCACTGGGTCTATTCTTTCTATCTAAATAGTCTGTTTCAGCTAACAAGGAACACTTTTAAAAAAAAATCTATTTGTAAGCCATGAAGAATCATATGAAATGTACACAATATCGGTAGTGTAATTTGGACACTTTTAGCAATGGCTAAGTTATTACCAAATATTTACATTAGCAAATTCTGGAATTCTTAGTAAAAATTATAAAGTGAGATATTAAATATTGGAAGATATGAACTTTTGACCTACACCAAAATATAATTTCTCATAATTATTTCATACATATTTTATCAGCTCTATTAAATTTCCCTTTATAGCCATTCATGTAAGAAAATTGTAAGACTGGTGAAGTAAGTTAGCAGGAATAAAACATGTAATGGTAGAAAGGCAACAATACTGATGAAATATTTAAGTCATTACTGTTCTTCTTGGATTAGGTCACTCTGGGTTAACCAGCCTCAAGTAACTAAACAAGTAATGTCTGTTCACTGACTGCTGTTGTTACTTAGAAGCTGTCTTTTCTTCACCCATCTGAACAGCTACAGGTCCCACACGTCAGAGCCTTTTCCAGGCTCCCCTTCAAGTGTCCTCACTCCCAGCCTTTTTTTGCTAGGTAGAGGACTATGAAAGCACTTTTCTTTAACTTTGTATTTCTCACTGTCATCCATTTCTGTATTGAGTTCTGGCATAAATGCCAGCACAGAGCACTTCAAAAACAGCAGCAGTGAGATCTTCTATCTTTTGAAAGGCTACATAAATGTCTTATGAAAACTTTTAAAGCAGTATCAGTTTTTGTATTTCTTTCAGTTGGATATTTATAGGATTTTCCAAATTGAAAGTATATAACTACGGAAGTTTTTGTCATCTTCTGTGTTTTTCAAAAATGAAAAATAACTTTACAGTAAAATTACAGTAATTTTTTTTTCCCTCCCTGGATTATAACTAATTTTGTTTAGAAATATCCTTGATGGTCAGATTCTAAAGAATGTGTTTGTAGGATGGAAGTATGGGAGATTCAGGTTATGTTTTTTTTTTCTCTGTACTTACTTACAAGCCTGAAATTTCATCACAATAATACTAAAAGAAAAATAATTCGAAAAATAACAGATTGACAGTCTTTGCAGATGTAAAAGATGCATTGGAGAATGCACCTTAACAGGGAATGGGTAGTGAAAAGGACAGGAAAATGGAGCAGGAGTCTGAAATAACGTTGGAAGATACCTTTATTGTGTGAGCTTTCATTAAGTCTGAGGCAGCAGGTGGGCAGGGAGGCTAGGCTGCCTCACTGGCAAATGTGAACTGTCACACGGATCTTCATATCTAGGATTTTTGTGTGGCTTGTATCCAATACACACCACAAAGTGAGTGCAAACTAAGGAAGAGAATAGAGGTTATACTAATAGCTATCCTTCAAATACTTAAACTGACTTTCTTAGAAGTTGCTTTTTTTAAAATCAGGTTGTCTAAGGTATCTAACTAAACTTCTTTTTACAAGCACATCTATTATAAATAGGTAGGCTTCTGTGTAAGTCTACAGAACAGATGAAAATAAGTTAGCTTTGAAAGTAACTTTGGAAGTGGTGAGTTCTGTGGAAGATTTCATACACCAAAGAGTAGTGCAAAACTGAAATAATAGTACAATTTGACTAAGGTAAATAAAAAATAATAAAGCAAATTCTCTTTCCTTCACCTGTTCAGACAAAATTCTGACTTTTTGATGCACTGAATATTTTCAATAAAGAGAAAAAATGATAAATATGCTGGGAATTGGCAGAAGTCAAGTAGATGTATTTTACAACTCATGTAAGAACAGTATTTATTGCATTAAGTCATATTTTCTAAAACATAATGCTTGATTTAGAGTAATTGTGGAGATCTGCATTGTTTTACCTGCATTCATTTCTCAACTTAAATAAGATACCCTTGTCATATGAAGCATAGTTGTCTATAGCTCTTTCTGCATTAATGATGTTTTGAATCTCAACAGCAAGGGTTTCTGGTTTCTGCAACACTGATGTCAATGAGAATGAAAAAAGATATTTCTGCTGGAAGTCAGTTAGCTGGGAGTCATGCTATTTAAACAAAACAAAACAAAACAAAACAAAACAAAACAAGACAAAACAAATCAAAGCTACCCTAGCCTATGTTAGCAGTGAATAATAAAAAAATACAATGATGAGAAAAAATTACACTGGTCTAAAATAAAGGATTCCAGAGGTAAATCTCCATATCTTTCCAACTAATGGAATTTTGAATAAGTACGTCTTGAATTTACTAGACGAATGCCTAAGCTGTGGTTGATCTGGTATCAAAAGTTCAGCTGACTCATACTCTTTCTTATTAAATTCTGTTTCTGTACGCTTGTGTAAATTGATCTTGTTTATATAGTAAAAAAAAAAAATTAGGGATTTGCCATGTTCCCACAAATGCATCCAATCAGCAGCCAGAGCACAGCACAGGACTTACCAGCTCACAACGTAACCTCAGCTCTCCTACAGAAGGAGCACAGAAACACTGTACTCCGGATGCATGCATGCAGTCATTTTCCTAAAATGTGAAAGTGGAATATATGTTAGAATTACATTATCATTCAGGAATGTTTTGTGAGTATAGAACAAAAGTGACTATTAATCAGTAATTTCTTTTCTGTGATTATGTTGGGCATGCCTTATGTTTACACATAGAAAGACAGCTACATCTCAGACTTGATGATCTCGGAAGTCTCTTCCAACCTAGTCATTCTATGAAAATTTTTGGACAGCAGTGGAATAAATCCAATCCTTATTGTATTGTGTAGCTGAAAATTGAAAAGCGATAATGAAATTTACCAGTGTCAACTGTTGTCAGGTAGCAGAAATAGACATGTATTTTACTGAAAACAAACCAAAAGGTTTATATTGAAGCTCTAGATTATACAAAATGCCTTCAAGTGATTTTTGATAATTGAGCAATTATCTGAGGTTAAGTGCTGCTCCTAGCTGAGGTATGTGAGACAGAAGACAAAACATTCCATTCTATCTGAGTCCATCTCTACAGTTATCAAATTAATCTGGGCCACAGGCCCATGCCCATTAATTTTTTTAGTGTCAATTAGGAGGTCCATATGTAAACAAACCCATGCAAACTTGTCTGCTTGCAAAATTGCTTGCTTGAAAACTCACTTGCTTGCAAAATCCTCACCAAATGAAGATGTCTACAAAGCAATTGTGTCCATCTATCCATCCAGCTTATCCAGAAATGTTAAAGAGGGATGTTTTCTTGCACAGTCTCCTATAGGAAACTGTTTGTTCTTTATTTCAGGTAAGAAAATAATAAAATTAGTTCAGTTGGCAGGTTCTCATTCCTGTTGTATTCTGTTCAAAGATCACTGTCTTTCCATTCTGCACTAGAGAATGGAAAAAAAAAAATTCATGCAAAATTAAATGAGTTTTCCAACCACTGATTGTACACATTCTAAGAGAAAGATGAATTAGTGTAATTTATGAGAGTGTTTAAATAAGTATTCATGTTGCATCTGTATACCAAACTCAGAAAATTGGGCTAAAAGGATGTTAAGGCTAAAAAATCCTGTCAATAGTCAACCAATTTTTAAAGGACTTCCAATTGTTACTAGTTGCTAATGCTATAGAGCACACTTTTGTTGACTTTCTAATCAGTGCAAATATTAGAAGTCCTCTGTGAGGTAGTCATGATGAAGGTGGTACTCTGAAGAGCTGAATCCCACGTTGCCTGTGCCAAGCAGTCACCTGCCAAGCTGGACAATAAGCAATCACTCAAAAGGTCTGTGGTTAGCCTCCTTGTGCTTCTGATTTTCTTGGCACTGACTGAAAGGTCTGTTATCTGAAATCCAGAGGTGTTGTAGCACAGAACAGGAATATACTAAACATATTATTCTCACCATATACTCCAGACAACTAAGTGTCACGGACAACATTTCCAGACATTTCAGGCTCTGAAACAGGACTGATTCTTATTCACCCTTTCACCTTATTCACCTTGTGTTGTGACACATTTCTATCTGATGATCAAAATGTCTTCTCAATATTAATTAATTTTTTTATTTTGCTAAACAAAATGGATATCAGTAGAAAGTAAAGCAGAAAACTTTTGTATATCTGGAGTGGTGAATATGTACATAATTAGCAAATATAATTAAAATATTTAGTAACAATATGTTTATTTGAAAAATATCTAGAAGGCATTTGCTGAACGCTATTTTAAGCACACAGGAAAACTCAGTCTGTTATGACTAGCTGACATTTTAAACAAACACACAGAAAGACAAAATAAAATCCTTACTTGGTCCCTATTTAGACAAATGCATTTAGCTAATTTAAATCAATGAATGCCTCCCAGGAGTTTCACTTGTGTAGATCAAAAAGAGAGGCTTTTCTGAAGAAATCAGATATTGACATGTTAACTCAAGTGTCAAATGAAACAAAATTTTAAGTATGTTGTTCCCACTGCCATCTCCACAACAGCATTCTACTTTGATCTGTCAGGTAAAATGATGTTCTACTCAATTAATGTAAATAATGTATTTAACTAAAGAATGGTAGTTAGATCTGCTAGTGATTATTAATGACAGTAGTGACACGATTTGATTAAAACATAAACCTATATAATATTATGGTAAAAGCTCCCCTTCTCACAACATGCTTTAGAAAGAACTAGAATTCTATAAATCCTTTTGTAAGATACCATTTCTTGAAGTTGCAGTTCATCACTTGTTTTGAGCTACAGAATGCATGCCAGAAATAACCTTGCATGTTTCTGCATTCAGCCTTACTGAAATTCATTGATGCTCAAATGACCTGACAGTGAAAGTAATTATTTAGAAGAACATAAAAACCTATCAGAAACAAAATAATTTTACTGCACATCACATCCAGTATTTTTAAAGAAAGAGTTCTTAAACTGTTGGCTTTTAATGACTTTTAAACTGGTATTACCTAGAGCTTAAGAGTATAATTGGTACTTTTCTCACTTTGACAGCTGTTGGGAGGATTTTGCAGTAAATAGCAAGGACAAAACACGTGGCTACTCCTGAGAGTTTTATGTCTGTCACTGGTAATCCTTACCACTCAAGGAGGCATGACTTTATGAATTGCTGTGTTTGTATTTTGTTTCCATGTGCAGTCACAATAGCTGCTTTCTCCATCTCTCCACTTCTCTTTTTCCTTACACTGTTTGCTCTCAGTTTGCTCTCAGTTTGCAGGTACTCCGACATTTAGAGGCCGAGTAACTTTACCTGTCTTTTCTTCTCCTGATGTTACCATCTTCCTGATGAAGATAAAAGCATTCCAGGTAACCGGTTTAATTTATCTTTGATGTACTGGAGTTTCATTAACTGAATTATGATTTTTGTGAATCAAAAAACTTGTTCTTGTCCAAATATTTTCTGTATATCAATATGTTTGCTTTCAAACCTTGCACAACTTGAAGTTCATCTCTGTAGTACTAAATTAATTTTTATTTCATTTTTTCCGTAGCTATCACATAGTTCTGTTATTTTTATATAAGGTCAGTTGGATACCCAATACTATACGGTTTAATTGAGATGTAAACTAGAAGAGAAAGTGGAAGCACAGCAGGACTGAGCAGTTAAGGCAAACTACTGTCAGATAAGGGTTAGAGCTTTGGAGGTACAGGACAGAAATAGGTATAAATGCCCAGGAGGGATACGGGAAAGAACAGCAGAATCATGAGATTTCAATTTTTGGAAACAACTATAGCTGCCTTTCACCTTGGAATAGTAACTGATAATAAATGCTGCCTTGTAGGCAGTTGTTTTATCAGATGACTGTGGCTGATGTGTGGCCTCAAAGAAGCACAAAGACAGTGAACAACACGTTGCAGGGCAAAGACAATGCAGATCACAAGATCTGCATGTGGTAAAATCAGTTGTCCATTTCCTAAATTGTACAGGATAGAGGTACGTTATATTGGCTTTAAATTGCACTTGTATTGTTATACTGTCCTAAGTGACCTGGGTTTGAAGTCTGTGCCTGTTTAAAGATTATGAAAATTAATATCAGTGATTTGTAGAGAACATTTTGTGTGGATGGAAGAAATACAGCAATTAATCAGGAAATGAGACAGGAAAGAGGCTCAAATTACTCTTATAATAGCCAGTCAGAGTCACTGGAGGAAAGATACTATTTTATATTCAAATCCTATAGCTATATGATGCTAAGAAAAAGTACTGAAACTAGATATGCCTATCACAATCCAAACAAGGTCTGAGAACAAAACAGACAAGATGGCTAAAGAGAGATAGATTCATATAATTGGATACAAGGAAATCATAGTTCTCTATTTCCAAGGACTGTGTCATATTTGTGTGAAGAAAAGGTGCAAGACAAAGGACGTCCTTTATCTTGGTCTTGTGTATCAAGGCATAACTATCTGGAAGATGTAGCTCATGCTCAGCCACTCATTAGTTTTCACACTGTTTTTCAGTTTGAATAATTCCTTTTTGTCGCCACTTGTTTTTGTTTAGATGAGGAAACTGGGCACAGACGGAAGCACCTCGAAATTCTTAATATAATGCTGGATACTTTTGCTAGACTTGTGAAGGAAGATGCCAATCTGCCTCAAAGCTCATACTCAATTAAGCTTTTCTGGGTAAAGCAACCCTCTTTTGTCTATTTCTGATAGAAAACAAAAGGCTTTTATGACTTTATAATGACACAATTTATTACTTTAACTAACATCTATTAAACATTTGGCTAACTTAAGCAGGTAGTGAAACACATTTCCTATAGTAGAGATATGTGTTTGGGACAAGGCAGTTTAAAAGTCACAAAAAGTTCAGACAGTTCTGAAAGTTTCATTATCATATTCATTGCTATATTTTGTCCAGTTCAATTTTTTTTTTCAAGCATATATCTTTCTTTATAGGGACAAATTAGACTGGACTCTGTTTGATAAAATACAGATGAAGGAGAAAAGGTTAATCATGGCTATCTCCTGAAGAGATAAGTTTACTTTTTTCAAGCAGAGGGAGCTTATGTCCACTTTACTTGCACTTTGCAATTGGGTCTGTAAAAAGATGAAAAATACACAGCTGAAAATAAATGCCAAAAAAAGTGCTTTCATGTCTGTGAAAAATAATATCATTAAGGTAACTTAGATTACTCATTATTAAACTAATTTTTTTGTTCCTCGCATAGCTATGTAAGTGCTAGGTAAGATCGTTGTACTGATCTTACCTAGCACTTGTGTAGCATATTTGAAAATGTTTATAAGCCAGGATACTGCTGGAGAAGAGACTCTTCTCCCTGCTTCTCTCATTGATGTTTTACATTGGAGCAAGCTGCTGCTCAGATATTTGACATAGAGCAACTTGACTGAAATGCTGAGCTATTTCACAAGGTCTGACATGCCTGCAGCAGATAAGGAGTACACAGTGCACTGTAGTGAAATTATATATAGCCATATACTGTAAAGCATAGCCCTATTTTACTTGAAAACCTGCCAAAGTAATAATTATAAAATGGAACTTTCCTAAATAATAAATAATCTCTGAAGATGGATGGGTAACATTTCATAGTTAATTCCTAGCCTCAAAAGCAAAATTGTTAAACACTGTTCTTTTTTTTCAGTCTCAATGTTATGAGAGACAAATTACGTAAACACATCAATTTATGATGGTTTTTCAAGGACAAAAACTATTCTTAATAGTAATGCTGCAGGTTTGACAAACTCAATACATTGTGAATCTCAGTGACCGGGGTTGGAGGAACATGTCTTATAGCTCTAGATTTTTTACTATATTTTCAAAGCAGTGGTCCAGTTCTTAAGCTATGTGGTTTAGCTACTGTGTTGTTACTTACTCCTGCAAGGTCATAGAGAACAGTATGCAATCTTAAATTTCACACAGCATGTGATAAAATGTCAAGGCTATTAAAACTGTTTTAATGGAGTGTTTCTGAAATTTCCATTTCAAAGGCAAATACAACAAACAATAGAAAATCTCCCTGGAAATAGTTGAGTTTTAAAAAACCTAGAACCCTTACTTTCTCTTTTGTACTGTAGGATGACAGGAGTACAGCACAGAAGTACTTCCCCACCTTCCTAATTTTCTTGCTTTCTAGAAATTACGGTGAGCAAGAAAATTTCAAACATTATTCCTTGACTTGAACACATTCAACACAGTACCCATCAATATTAATTTGAAAGAGGTCATGTCTACATCTGTTTTGTTTAAAGCATGTATTATATTATAAATATAATAATAAGCTGTTAGGACAGAGGATAAAAATCTGCAAGCTCTTTTTGTGAATTTTGTTTTGCCAATTTAATACAACTTGTAATGCTAGTGGTTTGTCAATCTTTTATACACTGAATATTCTGCGTGAAATTTTATATCACATTATATTTGACAATCCAAGGTAAAGGATAAAAGATATTCCCCAGATTCTCGGGGACTGTAAAGCCCAAATTTATGTCCTTGGCACTTCCATGCAATTTTACTAGTGACTTGTATCAAGGCGTACAAGAAAAATTTAGTTGCAACGGTTTTGATTTAAGAAATTGTCTGGCTTTTTCATGACCTCAGTTTAGACTTCTCCCTACCCAAAGGCATTTACGAAATCCGAAAAGTCCCCGGTGGTTTGGTGAAACATAATTGATCCAATGACTAGAACATTATGCTGTTCTCAGTAGTCTATTTCGTCTCCATTTGCTGATGTCACACTGAGGTGTCAATTAAAGATGATATGTGCAAATCTTTTAGGCTGATAATTAGATAAAAGAAAAGGTTGCAAAACACAGGGTCAGAGCTCCACAATTAAAGATGAAACAAATGAAGATGATTTATGGAGTAAAATCAGGGAAGATAGAAAGGGAATGCCCTGATTAATCTGTCCACTTGAACACATCCTTCTTAGAGGCAACAGAACAGCCCCTCCATAGGGCTGTACAGTGCAATTTTGTGCACATTACCTGGCACGTGACAAATTGTTTCACTGACAGGAAATGGAGCTCATTCTGAGTTGGAGACATACACTTAACAACAGATAAACAAACAGTTAAATATTCACTCCTGAGTTAGTTAAGGTACTCACATACAGGAAAA
The DNA here is from genome assembly GCA_013397155.1 of Irena cyanogastra. Taxonomy (NCBI): domain Eukaryota; kingdom Metazoa; phylum Chordata; class Aves; order Passeriformes; family Irenidae; genus Irena; species Irena cyanogastra. The sequence goes on along the minus strand of VWZV01007209.1, from coordinate 8,910 downwards.
TAACACAATACCCACCCTGCAAAATGTATTGTCAAAGAGATAGTTACCAAGCAGTCATTCACACATGCACCCTCCTCCCCCAAAAAGTCGAAGAGGAATGTGGGTGAGAAACACCATCCAATAATCAGAAACTGGAAAAAATAAGTGGGATCAGGAAAAGGAGACTAATTTCTTTCTTCTACAATCCAAAAGAACTTGGCTAAATAAGACAGCCTCAACTGATCCTTGTTTACTTTCAGTCAGGTCAACTGGCAGACATGGCCTACTTCATACCCACTAATTCTTGTTCTGGACAAAGACTGGTTCAGAAGGAAGAAATCTGGCTCTGTTTTGGCTGGCAAAATACTTTTCCAAAGAATTTAGGTAGAATACTTATTTAGTTTGGGTTGAGAGGGACACTCCAAGGTCACCTGCTTCAAAACTCTGCAATTAGCATCATTCTACGTATTCAAATAGCTCAAGTTGCCCTGACCAACATGACCTTGAATATTTGCAGGGATGAGACACCTACATCCTTTCTGGGCAACCTGTCCAACATCTCACTACCCATATTGTAAAATGCTTATTCCTCTTGTCTAGTCTGAATCTATCTTCTTTTAGTTTAAAACCACTAAACTGTCTCCTATTTCTTTAGTGCCTGCTTAAAAATCTGTCCTCATCTTTCTTATACATGCCCTTTAAGTGTTGAAGTGGCACAATAAAATCTCCTCAGAGCCTTCTCTTCTCCAGGCTGTACAGCCTGAACTCTTTCAGCCTTTGCTCACAGAGAGGTGTCACAGCTCATATTTTGTGTCCTTCCCCCAGACACGCTCCAAGAAGCCAATGTCATTCCAGTGCTGAAAACTCCAGAGCTGGATGCAGCACCCAGGTGAGGTCTCACCAAGATGAAGTAGACGGGCAAAATCCCTTCCTTGCTGTGCTGCCCAAACTGCTCTGGATGCATCCTAGGACAAGTTTGACTTTCTGGGCTGTAATCATTCACCAACATCTCCACATCCTCCCTCAGCAGAGCTGCTCCCGATCTGTTAATCCATCTATGGCATTTATTGATACTGGGGATTCAATAAATTAGATTAACCAAGTAAATTACATGCCCTAACATCTTCAAAGTCTCTGCATGCCCTCCGAAAAGAGTTCTGCCATCTTTTCTTAACAGACAAAGTGAAACTAGAAAATAATTTCCTGCAGATGTTGCTGCAATATTATTCAAGCACTAACTCACCAGAGCTGGAAGAGGGCCCTGAAGTATTCTCTGCATCTTGTGCTTCAATCTGTATTCCACCAGGGACTCTGAATATTTTTCTACCTTCCTGTGGACAGGCCTACCTACCTGTCTCAGGACAGTTCAGCTACCAATAAAAATCAGATTTGTCTTTGTCAGCACAGGTAAACACCAGATTCAGGGAAATTTTTTAGTTAGACTGGTTAAGGGAACTAATGAAAACAAAAAAGCTTTTAGGTGCAGAAACTCTTCTTCATACCATAAAATTTCTTTTTTCAGCTGATCAGAGGAAAACTGTTTCCCCTTTGAGTAACTTCTGGCTCTCTGACTTCCTTATGCCATGTTACCTGCAACAATATAATTAACCAAAAGCCAAAACACCTACCCCTGGGTAAAAAAGACAGCCTGACTGAAAACTACATGTAGTTTATAGCAGTCTCAGTTATCACAGATATTTTACAATTTCTCTACTGTCTTTCTGTTTAGGGAGCATGGTGGGCATAGAAATGCGAATTCATAGATTAGAACAATCCTTCCCACCCAACTTTCCTCTCAAGCGTGTTTCATGGGATATATACACAATTTTTTATTTTGCTTAAGTAAATAGTGGTCTCCAAGATATGTTTGATTGCCAGTTGGAGACTTCACCATCCTACATATAAACATATCAATCAATTTTTAGTTTATATTTTACATACAGTCATAATTTTACATTAATCTTAGAACTTTCTAGTCAGTTTAATAACTTCTTAAAAGAGATGAGTGAAATGATGAGTGCTTATCAGTGGCGAGATCTCCAGAAAATATGTATAGAAACAATCCTAACATTTATACGGGAAATGCAAGGTGAGATGACTTTAGAGAATAAGCCCTGAAAAGAATAATCATTTGCATTAAAACATCTGCATAGCATCTATATCTGTAAATAAATACATGTATATACACATATATAGATGTGTATGTGTGTGTATATTCATGTATACCCCACGTCTTTATATACACATTTATTGTGTATATACATACTGACATAGGCCAGATATTTCTGCATTTCCTCATAAAACCCAGTTCTTCTATGCAATAGCAGTCAAGGTAGGAAAGGTTTTCACAGAAGTTTTTAATCCTGAATCTGAACCTTTTTTGTCCTTCCTCCAGCTCTTCTACTATAGATAACAAGAAATGTACATGTCTTTAAGAACTCTCCAGGTAGCTGATAGTCAGAGCTTTCAAGCTGCTCTCTTCGTGTCCTAGAGTTGGTGTGTGACTTTTTCCTGTCTCTCCTGTCACCTGAACACCAATTTTGCTTTTGTGTTCTGATGAATTTCAACCACTTGTGAATATGATTTTGCCCTTCTGGGATCTTCTCAATTACCCCTCCCTCCCTCTGCCCCTCCGATACAGCAAACCTCACTGCAGTATTTGAAGCCATTGACACACTGTTTCAGCACATATTCACTTCTTGGCACAGAAAATCCCTTTGGGTCATGAGTAAGACTCACTGTTTCTTTTTTATACCAAAGAGAAATTTTAAACTCTGCAGAAACTCTTCAATTTATGAAGCAAGAGCATAAAAAATATTCAGTGCTTTCTGTGGAAAGCCAAAATTTGAAAGAATATACTCTTGGATATTCTGAATGTAGTTTCCCTACATGTTTTAAAACTGTTCATACATAATAAAGCAGAATACAAGAAGTATGTACTCACTATCACTACAAATGAACTTCTTTTTTTACAAGGCTGGGGATGAAACTTTGAAGAGTTTGGAATCTGCAGTAGAAGACCATGTGAAGTTATGTTACCATTTCAATTTGTATAGTAATTGTTTTCTCTTTGTCATTGGGAGTGACTCTGGAAGAAAACTTCTATTTCTGTTGTGCTCATGATTTATTATTTACCTATACCTGTCAGAAGAAAAACAGCAACAAAATGTTGGTAGTAAGAATAAACTATAGTATCGGGTGAATAGCAAATATATGTGCTAAGTTCATCGCTGTGTGGAATATAAAATGACAAGAATAAGGTTTATTGGATTGCCTTTTCTTTTTATTTAAGCAGGTGGTAAACTATGCATCAAATGCAAACTTTTTACTTGTAATAGCTGCAGCAAATGGCCAGTTCGGTTACTGTCATGAGTAACAACTTACTGAATCTAGTCCATAAATAATTGACATCTACTACCTTGAAACGTCTCTCTTTACCTGGCAAAATTTGTTGCTTTTCAGGCAAAATAAATGGGGATAGGAATGTTTTCGGCAAAGATGATGCTCTTCACAACTCAGTGTAGCTACAACTGGCACATACTGTGTAATTCTGAGGAAGGTCAGGCAGGAGTCAGTTTTTTTGCATTTTGATCCATTTCTACCCTACATAAAGAAAATACGTAGAATAATTTCTTAATGATTCTAACTTTGCTTTCAAAGGCATTGGCTAACATTTTCAATCTGACATTCTTAGCACACCTTGAACTCTAGCCAATTGTTTGACAAAGGAATAAAGACATCATATCACCACAGCAGTTACCACATCTCCTACCATGCAAGAGCAAACCCTCAGTTAAGCAAAGATTCCCAAGAAAATTGTATATTCTACAAATTATGGACGCAGACAAATGGGGGTTCTTGAGATACAAAGCACCACACGAGTGAGTAAGAGTGAAGTGGCTCATGAAATAAATAGGCTTTGATTGATTTTTCTGGTCTTGCAACTCATAAACAATATGAGATTAGGACCTGGAAATTCTGAATTAGTTCCTAGTATATCCCAAGAACTCTAGCTCATTAGTATAATTTCCAGTCTTCTCCTTGTAAGTATAGGTTAAGGACCCTTTTAGCTCTGCCTAACGCCATTGAAAATCTTGCCAGTGAAATGAAATAACTTTAAATAAATTTACTTCCAATAATAGGTGTATCTTTAATTTTTATTAGTTTTATCTTTGTATTTTATTAGTTTTGCAACCTAAGCTGATTTTGCCAATGAATAAATAGCTTTCCATCAAAATAAATATTTTCAATATAAGGCATATTTACATCTTTTGCATTAGACTTCTTGTTGAAGGATTACCTTCTAAGAATCATGAAACATAGATTCATAGAACACACAGTGTGTTTTAATGTATATACAACGTGATTTATATTGGTGGGAAATGAAAGGATCTAATGTTCTTCTGAAGCTCATGAGTCATTCTGTATTGAGCCAGAAGCTGAGCATTTAAATGAAAGCACAGGGATGTTCATCCCGTTTTTTATCAGAGGCAGTCTTGGTCTTTCCTTTAGTTTGTCCACATCTCTGATAAGAGAGCCAGCAGGAGCTTTACTGTTTCTAGGCTAACAGCAAAGGAAATAGAAATATCATAACTGCTGCCCTGTATGTGATAGTCAATTTGAAATACTGCATTTCAGATCCCCACACTGATCTGTAAATTGCTGTCTCCACTGTGTCAGACAATAAGACTATCTCTAGGTCTGTATTAGTAGAAAGAAAAGAAAAGAAAAAAGAAAAGAAAAGAAAAGAAAAGAAAAGAAAAGAAAAGAAAAGAAAAGAAAAGAAAAGAAAAGAAAAGAAAAGAAAGAAAAAGAAAGAAAGAAAATTTGAAGATACGTGGATAAAGACTTTTATTTGCTTATTTGTTTTAACTTTGTGAAACTAACGGGCTTTTTATTTATCAAGTAGGAAAGTTTTTGGTTATTTGATGTATTAATCTTGTGTTTCTTAATGTTGTTCATCTGGGAGCTTTGGTATTGTTTTGCCTGCAGGAGCTGTTTTGGGTTTTTTGAAGAAAACTTTGTTCAAAAAAAAATTAAGAAGTGTATTTGGTTTTGCCATATATAAGGAGTGTGAGAATTTGACAGTCAGAAGCTCGAAGCTAGGGTAAGAAATAAAGGAAGAAGTGAGAGCAATCAAAATTGCATGCCATGGATATGGTAAGTCTGTATAATAAATCCCTTGAAGATGTTTTGGAAGTTTTGCTTTCTACTGGAGAAACTAGACTTAAACAAAAGCAGCACACTGGGGAGGACCTACATGTGATGAATGTGCTTTCTAGCTTCGACCATGATTTAAAATCCTGCTCAAAGGAGCAAGTTTCTGTAGAAACAGCCTAAATGATAGCTGTATTTCATGCAAATCTGCCAGAAAATCCATGAGAAGCATTCCCCATGTTTGATCTTGATAAAGCAGCCAGAGATGTTTACTAAAAAACATTTAGTACCCGTGGCACGAAGGATTTAAGGACTCACTATGAGAACAGCAATAAGGGGATGTCCGATTGGAAGCATTCGTAGAAATATGTTTAGTTTGTGTGCTGTGAGGGTCTGGATGAGTAGAGTCTCATTTTAGCAAGCCGTGTATCCTTCATAACCATACAAAGCAGTCTAAAAAACTTCCTAGAGGCAATATTGCAACCATGTACTTGAGCAGAGGATAGTTTCTTTCTGTAATTCTTTATCTATGAGTTCATTCTACATAATCTCCCAATGACATTAATAAATGTTCAAAGCTGTCTTATTAAAATACCACATTTTAAATGCTGTTGTTTAAACTGCAAAAACAAGAAACAAAATGTGGGGGAAAGATGGGTTATAGGATGTGGCCACAAACTGTATTTGGCTCCTTTCTGACTGTATGAAAATTTATTCATTAATTTTGTGATCCCCTGCTCAATCCTTTCTTTTTGAACTTCCCAGCATGAAGAAGTTCTTATGGAGAGGAACTCCGTTTAGTTCCTTGAAATTCTTTCCATAATCAGAATTTTAGAGAGAATATTTAAGATTTTTCTATCCCTATTTTTTATCCCCAGCTTTCCAAGAAATATTTGGAAGCAAATTGACCACCTTCACCTATACATATAAAAACATACTTTTGTTTGTGGGACGATTTGAAAGAATATTTAAATATTTTCAATATTTTAAAAATTTAAATGGTGTTATGGGCTTTATGTGTAAGTGATGACAAGCTCTCAGGGCCCTGCTGCAGGAATAAATGTTGATGCCATCATCTGTACAGGTATTTATGATTGCAGTGGAGAAGCTGAGACTAATTTAGTGTTGTTCGCTCAAAAGAATTTGTGGAAATCATAATCCAAAGTATGGTTATTGTTAGATTATTGTCCATGTAAATGTCTGCACAGGCTAAAATGTTCACTGTTAAATGACACATTTATGTGCAGCAAATTTATCCTTACAATGAACTGCAAAGAGTTCTAAAATAGTGACAGACATGTCATGCATGAACACGACATAAACTGTATGGTTTCTGTAGTCAGTTTATTTTGACATGGAAACCTTACCTGGAGCCTGCTAGTACAAGTTATTTGATATGATATTTTCCTGTGTGTGCTCTGCTCTCTCAGTCTGGTGAATATATTTGAATAATATATTTCTGAGACAGTCTTGTAGAACTTAAATTTATTTTGTAAAAGAAAGGGATCTCTGGATGCTTAGATCAGCTAGGCATCAAACTACAGCAAAACAATAGGACTAAGATGAAACAAATTTTTCTCAGATACCATGATGTACAACAGGACACTTGTGATTCCAAACAAAGTTAATTGGGAATTCGTCTTTCTCTTGAATGAGATCAGAATGCAGTTTAAAAATGTAAATGTTGTACAAGAGAGCAGTATTGCTTCTATAGAAACAGTTCTTCAATACCTGCTTCTTTCAACCTATTGGTCGTATTTTTAAAAAAGCAATAATAAATACCGTGTTGTCTTTTAAAGGCCAACAGAAAGTTGGTAACAGTGTTCAAAATAGAATACAAGGATCAGAATATCAAAGCCACATAAAAACAAAAGGTATCATATAATAGAAATGTTTATTTCTCTTAAAGCTACAACAGCTCGATAAATTTTCTGAAGATTAATTACATGGACACAATATTTTAAGAGAGTGTTTTTGTTTTCTCCTGAATTTTCTTCATGAAACAAGAGATAAAGGTTTTAAACCAGCTACTATTGATGTCCTTCAGAGCTATCAAATGTTAGTCAAGAGTTTTTAGTTCTCATTTCAGACCTCCTCTTCTTGTTTGATGTATTATCTTTGAAAGGATGGAATAAACTTCAAAATACACAGTTAATATTGATCATTATTTTAATAGTGGACAGTGGTTGTAACAGCACTGTCTTGTATCCAGCTTATTTTGCAAATAACTTCATACTCATCTACTGTAATTAGAATATAGTGTAGCATTTCTTGGCATTGTGATTAAGGCAACTGGGGTAAGATATTTCAATTGTCATGCTGCATGGTTCAAGAAAGCACATTTTGCTTTCTTGCACATATTTTCATGTTTAGATCAAGAATAAAGCAGGACTTCAAGACTGGAGATTCAGATGTGGGTTCTTTAAGCATAATGTTAGGGATTTAGATTCAAAATTTAAAGCACCAATAACTGATAGCATTTAACTTAATGGAGTTGATGAAGAATAAGGCAAAGAGAATCTTTAATAAATTTAAAACTTTATGGCATTGTTTTAGAGTTGACAGGAAAATGTTTCTCTGAGACCCCTGATAATGAAGTTCCTTTCAGCATTGATGTTTACAGTCCCTGTTTTATTATTTATGTGATAACTCACAAGATAATTATTCATCACAAAATCTCTATTAATTCTTAATGTCTGGTGCCGTGGGTACAATAAACATGGTGTATCTATTAAGCTGATTTTAAATCCATGCAAGAGTAATGAAGAGAGCATTTATTAACAATAAGTAGGTTAACAATAACATTTATTCATCAGAAGGACTTCCATCATCTTAAGTTGTTCTAAGCTGTGAAAAAGAAGAAATGGAACTGCATGCAGGATTTTAAGTTAATTCCATTGACTTTAATGGTCTCTTGGGCCAAACAAATTATTAGTGAGGTAACAGCAAATGAAAAAGGTCCACAGCACTATAAAAGTTGCCCCACTAGAGATTATATATTAGCTTTCATTTACCTGGAGGTGATTATGCTGTGGAGAGAAGCAATTGGTTTTGCACACGCACTTTCTCTTCCCTTTCTCATGAGTGTTTTGGGACAGAATACTTTTGCTTTGCTTCTGTTGACAGACTACTTTTATTTTCTTTCGATGATCATAATAATTTTATTCAATTTCATTAATCTAAGTCAAGCACTTAAAAGTACATAGCTTTGTGTGTTTGTACAAGAATGGGACACAAAACTATCTCTGCCTTAAATTACCTTTTTCAAGCTGTTGTTCTGTTCTTCTCTGATGTAGATGGGAAAACCCATTCAGAAATTTTTGAAAAGTAATTTTGAACTGGATGCTATTGAATAAACAAGCCTATGGACCAAACAAGCCTACGGACCATAACATTATATGAACAATATTTAGCAGTGTCAGAGTTCCAATGGTAGTACAGAGTTGATGGATGATTTAAATGATTTAAATTTTTTTTCCAGCCTTGTTGACTCTACGATTTTAGTCATGGCTGTGTCATAAACATAGCCATCTGCCCCAGCAAGGTGTTTCTCCATTCTTTGCATTACCCTCATGCTAATAATTGATTGTTGAATATTCCACCAGAATAATTTTCTGATCATATTTGATACACATATGGATGATTACTTAAAGTAATCAAGTTTAAATATTTTAAAATTTGCTGCAACAGATCTGGCAGGTTTTATTCTTTTAAAAAGTAATCTGTTGCCTATTTTCTACTTTCCTTTCTATGCAGATGTACCAGTTTGGCCAA
>VWZV01007195.1:7483-27407 GCA_013397155.1 Irena cyanogastra | reverse complement strand
TGGTATCTTTTGGGGGTTATCCTTGCAAGTACCAAATTTCAAGGTAGAGCACTACCAATTTAATGCTGGATCACTACCCAGTTTCTGGTCCATACCATACTTTCTCTGAGACTTCACTGCAGCACAGCAGCTGGAGACCCTCACCAGACCTGGAGGTGTTCAGGGTATAGCAAGGGTAGGATGGACTCAAAGAGGAATAAGAAATTTGTGTTACTGCACATTATCGCAAGGTACATAAGAGAATGTTACATAGTCAGTAAATTCCAGTAAGTTGGAATGGATTAGAGGAATTAAAAAAGGGATTGAGAAAAGTAAGTGACAGTTATTTCTTTTTTTTTCCCCAAATCACTACTCATATGAGGTATATTGGATAGTTAACATCACCAAGAAAGCCTTTAATCTGCACTGGAACTGTTTTTAAAGATGGTTCTTTTTTTCCTTGTATTAGGATCAAAAGCCACAATCAACATCTTACGTTCAAGATGGTTTTTTCATGTCAATGGGCAAGTACAAGTCTTTTTAATGCTTTGAGTGCTCAAATGAAAAAAAAAATCAAGGAGCAGTAGTCTGTTAGAATTCACAGTAAAACTCTACGATCATCCATATGTTAAAAACTAGGATAATGTGGTCTGTAGGCAATAGAGCTTTCTGGGTTATGGGATCTTTCCCCAGACCTTTCAGGACGTACAGCAGGTGTCCAGAATTTTTGGGAGATACTTGGTGGTTTTGGGATTGGTATGGGGAGAGGCAAATTCAAGATCCTGTATGAATTATTTGAGGATTCAGAATAGTTTTCCCAAGAATTTTAGAAGGATTTCAGTTTTTCTTCAAAAGGAAGGAAGTTTATAAACATAAACTCTATTGTTTATAAGCATGAATACAAGAAGTCTTGTACTTGCATTTATAAACAATAGAGTTAATGAAATTATAGCAGTATGTCAATTTAATTATCGGTGGTTTACAGTGATTTCTGTTCATGTGGTTAATCAAAATAATTCTGTAAACACTTCAAATCCTAGATTTTTAATGTATTTGAAAAAGATATTATTCCAACATTATTTGCCTGCATATTCTAATTACACAAAATTTAAGGCTCTTATAAAAGAAACTCAATGCATGCAATGTTTCTAGCTTGCAATACGAAGACCAGGCCTGTGGAAAGATTTCCTTCTTTTTCGTATGTTAATTCATGACAATATTCAGTTCTGTCACAGGACAAAATGCAGTTTATTCTCTGAAATTTGGCCTTAAAAAAATGCAAACCCTGTAGAAACAACAATAAAGAAATGAAGACATACATGTCATAGATATTCCTCCCCTCGTTTTATAATGTGAAGCAGACTGTTACTATTCAGCATTCAAAATATTTAATTTAAAATCACATATTTAAACTGAATCTTGGTTTTAATTCAGTGTAATGTTGTAAGTGTCAGTTGTTTATTCATATAAAATTGGTAGCATGAACTTTTCTTGGAATAATTTATGCTTAGAGAAAGGTTAAAATTATCTGTCATAAATACAAGTAAGAAAATGTTGGAGCCCATAGTTGTGAGTTAGTATCATTGCTTTCAAAGATGTCTAATTTTTATATCAGTAATAGACACCTATTACTCATTTTAGATCCAATGGAGAAAGCAAGTATTACCTCAGCAGATCTACATTATTTGGCCTCTGTAGGAAAAAAACCAGTAGAAACTCAAGATGCAAGTACAAATACTAACCCAGGTAAGTGCTACACAGGTGATCTACAGAAACCAAATTTTTATGGTGTTGCTTCTTGATTAGTTATGCTATTTGGTCAGTTTTCAAAATGCAGAAAGTTTGTAAAGGAGAAGCTGTTTTTTGTGCTCTCATTTCACGTTTCAGAAAGAATTAAACCAGAAAACTATGGAATATAAATTATAAAGCAGTGGTAAAATAATTACAATTAAGAGTATTACTGACGCATTTATTCAAGTGTCTCCTCAGGCTTTCTGTAAATCAGTTCTGCTGTGACTTTTTCTGAAAGCTTGTTTTAACTTGACTTTATCTAAATGCATTTTAGATAGTGTTTCACACTTGACTGAAATTGTTTCCTTGCCTCTTCCCCCACTTTTCTTTAATTGTGAACTGGCAAATCAGAAATGTACACTCAGATAATGCCTTTGGTATCTTAACTTAAAATCATGCATTCTGGTCTGCTTTTTTTTTGCCAATCAAGTGCTCAAATCATATGAGGATCATGGGCTCAGTGGTGGAAATGACATTTCCAAAGTTCAAAAAAATGAGCTGGTCACGTCTGTTCCTGCATCAGGTGTGCCTCCAGTCTTTCTCCACTTCATTTGTTGCTTGGGAAGTCTGTAAAAGTGTTACTGTTTATCATGGGTATTGTACCTGAGACAGCTTAATGCAGGGTGTAGATAACATGCTAATTTATCTGACCTCTTGAAACTCAATCCTTATTTTGTAGATTTTAGCTTGATTTTAGTGCCCACTTAATCTTTAGATTTAGTGTAGTGTAAACCAAATTAATTGATCAGTGGGATGTTAAAATAGATCACGTGAAATTGAGCTGCAGTGGCATTGTTCCATAAATATGTTACACAGATTTCAGTAGCCATCTATTTTCCCTATGGTATCAAGAGAGCATAGTAATTTTTCCATTATTGTAAAATTCAACAATGTTTTTCTATTTGAAGATAATTTTACTATGTCACACGACTCATTTGCAGATAGTTTTATTAGAGGTTTCTATCTGAGTAATCTAATTTCTTTGGATTAAGTAAAGATGCAGATTTTTTTTTTACCTAAGTAGGAGGGACTTGGATATTAATAGCAATCTAGATGGCAGCTTAGTCAAAGCTTTTCTTATCTTCTAGAGAATGCAAAGCTGTTTCCTAATAGTCTAAAGTTTTTGTGGCTTTTACTGTAAATACAATACTGACTATTATTATTTCCTTGTAGAATCATCCAGTTCCTCTGAGATACTACTGCCAGACATGTATTTAAACCTGAGTTTCCCCAATGAAGTGAATGAGAAACCTTTACCATCCTTTCTGTCAGATGCACCTGACTTGGTTAGTGGTCTAATGTACATATGGCTTAAATACATTTTTAGTGTACTGTTTGTCTTCATGAATTTGGGTTCTTTGTATCTGCATGAGTCAGTTGTGTAATATGATAGGGAAGATTGTATTTATTTTGTTCCCAAAACAAAAAGCCTTTCATCTACAGATGTCGAGAGGTAAACACAGGAAATGGTGAACAATGCACTATAAGCAGCTCATTCAAAACATATGCTGTATAATTTCTCATTATCTTGTTGTTTAGCATAAACGGGAATATATCAGTGTAATTGACATCGAAGACAGTGACATCCTTAGCAATTTGCCCATGAAACCTGAGTCTGCAGAAGAGATAGCTGCTGCACAGGAGAATGAGAAGTTTGAAATTCCATCTACTGCAAAACTTCATCACACAGCAGCTTCTGTTACTAATGCAGGTCCACCTGGGGCACTTCAGGAGCAAGGTAAAACCATTTCAGTTTTAAATCCAAGAAAAAGTAGTACTCTTTTGTTGTAATAGTCCCACAGAAAATCTGCAGCCTTTCCCCAATTAACCTCATGGTTTTTCAGTCTTAAACATCAACATTGATACATTTGACTTCTTTTGTAATGATTCTTGCCTTCTAAAACACCCTATTAGGTATGATTCATTTATGCTTAATTACTTGCAGTGTTTAGGTGCTCACGGCTTATTCGGTGATATTGGNTATTTGTAATATTATATATTATGTGTATAAATGTTATCTATATTATAATACAAGTTTTACATATAAGTGTATACAGTATTCTTTCATATTTAGTGCTGAATCTGTTGCCTGACATGGTTGTTTACAATGGACCAAATGTTGGGCAGAATGGTGATATTATTAGTGAATGGGCAAGAGATATTTATTTTCTGTGTAAATGAGTTCAGGCTGAGCAGGAGACCTCTGCAAAATATTGCGTGACTATTTCTGGAACCTGATACNGGGAATATATCAGTGTAATTGACATCGAAGACAGTGACATCCTTAGCAATTTGCCCATGAAACCTGAGTCTGCAGAAGAGATAGCTGCTGCACAGGAGAATGAGAAGTTTGAAATTCCATCTACTGCAAAACTTCATCACACAGCAGCTTCTGTTACTAATGCAGGTCCACCTGGGGCACTTCAGGAGCAAGGTAAAACCATTTCAGTTTTAAATCCAAGAAAAAGTAGTACTCTTTTGTTGTAATAGTCCCACAGAAAATCTGCAGCCTTTCCCCAATTAACCTCATGGTTTTTCAGTCTTAAACATCAACATTGATACATTTGACTTCTTTTGTAATGATTCTTGCCTTCTAAAACACCCTATTAGGTATGATTCATTTATGCTTAATTACTTGCAGTGTTTAGGTGCTCACGGCTTATTCGGTGATATTGGCACATTCTTTTTTTCTTTTATTTTAAGATGATGATCAGAAGAATGTGCCAGACAAATTGCAACAGAAAGATAAGTCAGATTCTGCTGCAGATATTGTAACTTGGAACATAGCACATGAAGATGGAGGAACTCTTCCTTCTTCAGGGCTTCCATCCACAGTGATTGAAAAACAATACTTTACCACAAAGCAGAAAGAAATGGATATGCAATTACGGATGCTAGAGAACATAGTAGAAAATATGGAGCAGGATTTCAGAAATAGCAAAATGGTGAGTGCTAGCTGTTGATTTTTAAACAGNGAACCTGATACAGTTTGTTTCATAAAATACTTGCATGTTTTTCCATCTTTATAAATTCTAATATGGAAGTAAAATAAAACTGAGCTTTGATGGATCTTGTAGGTCTCTTCTAACGTGGTGTATTCTATGAGTCACAGAAATGTTAAGACTTCATTGTGTCACTTACACTCAGATGGATTATTCAATCACTTACATTCTTCATCAAGGTTGTTATTTAAGTCAGATTTTTTAAAAGCCGGTAGGGAAAAAAAAAATCTTGATAAGTCCTGTATTTGTTTCAGCATTTCATAACACCTGGGTTTTAACACTTCTGGGTATCTACCCAAATCCTGAAGAAAACCCCATTTTTTTGCCTTTTTTTTGCCTTTTTTTTTTTTAGTTCTTACTACTTGGCCATTCTTTTTATAACAATTTCTCGTGTATTGCATATCAGTTATGAGCTTTGCTCTTTTTGAGACTAATGCTCAGTAAAATGTCTCACTCTGGGTTAGTTTTAGTTTTCATTTTCTAGTTTGAAACTTCAGACTTATGAAGACGATGGAAGTATTTTAATATATGTGGATATTAGATTAACTATATACTGGAAAACTCCAGCTACTTCAAACATAATATGATAGGTAGGAGTAAAACTGTTCAAACAAATAATAGAGTTGATATGTATTTTTCTCAAAATAAGTATCCAGAAGATTGTAATCCTTATATTACATTAGTCTACTTTGATTCCTGAACATTTTTGTTTTCAGTCAGAAAGCTGCATTAAAATGTTCGTAAGGTTCTGACAAGAAAAATATATTTAAAGTGGATTTTGCATAAATATCCGTGGTGTAAGTCTCAGAAATACCTTGAAGAAAGTATCATTACCTGTTTTTTGGGTTTCACTTACAGTTAGTGAAGCTGATAGAAGATTTTGAAATGGCTGCTGATTCAGACCTTGATGCTCATCCTGCAGTCTCTGAAGCTGCTGTGGTCATTGGTGCTGGTATGTGTTCAATTACCAGAAGGATAATAAATTTGCCATGGAACATGCATCTTAAATAATTTTTAGTTACCATGGACATTTAATGCAGTCCCTAAAGGTGTTATGGAAATATGAACCAAAAATACCAGAGAAAGAAATAAAATGAAAGGTAGCCAATCTGAATATTGAGTTATAAAATCTACTGGTTTTATTAAAATCTTACATCAGCTTAACTGTTTACTAGAGCAGATGTATTGAATGATTTATTGTTTATTTATCAAATAACTATGTAGTACCTACTTATAGCTGCTGTCCTGTGCCAAGAACATAGTCTAATCTACTTATGGAGTTAATGCAAAGCCAAGTGTTGGAACCAGATCATGGCTATATCTGTAATCATACGTAAGACAATATTTAGGATGTGCTTTAGACTCACGCACAGCAGCTCCTGGTCCAGTCATTTTCGTTGTGCGTGCAGGAGTGGTTCACACAGCACAGCCCTGGAAGTGCCCTTCCGTAGGGAGGCACAGCTGTTCCAGGTCCAGGCTGTTGTAGGTGACAGATAAATTAAAAATGCCATTAACCAAGACACACGAGTGATAGTTTCTGCATTGTGAGGATTCACCATTGGTTAACACTAAGTACATTTTTTTTTTCCACAGAATCAGAACATCATTTGACAGGCATGATTTTTGAAGATGTTATAGATGATCAAAAGGAGAGCTTAAATTTGAAATATCCTATGCCCAGTTCTGCTACAGCGGATGCATACTCTCCTGCCTCTGCAGTCTTGGCTTCTAAATCTCCCAGTGGCCTGAAGTCATCTTCTGGTATAATCTTTATTGTATATTTTTCTGCTTTGCATCTTTTAAAAATAAGTAAACCTTTTCTTTATGCTGTAATACTTCCTCATGGCTTTTACATATAAATGTTACATAATGCCAATGAGCTCATTAAAGTCAGGCTTGAGTCTCTCTAGTTTGCATTATTTAAAATGGCTTCATTGATGTGCTCTGTATCATGAGTTTGTTACATGACATAACAGTATCGCTAAGTTTTGAAAAGAGTTCAGCAGTGAATCATATTTGCACTCAAATTCACTGTTATTGAAAGAAAATAGTCAGCGTTGGGTCTGTTTCTGAAACCCATCACTGTGCTGATTTGTACTTATTTGTCTAAGTGAATATAAATGACTGTGGTATCACAGAACACTCAAAGCTTCCTCCAAAAGCTGTCTTGATCACCTCTGTCACCTGCCTATGTCTAGAGAGTTGACGTCTCTGTTAAATATAGCCTACATCAGCAAAACCAACTGATTTCTTTCTGTGTACAGTAACTACTGTCTGTGTCCTAAAAGATTATTTTATGAGGTCTATCCATTTTGAAAACTGAGGATAAATTGATTTTTGCAGTTATGAAGACTGCAGTATCATTAACAGGAGGAGGAAAAATCATTCCGCAAGCAACCTGTTGCCTGAGGTTAAAAATGCAGTTGTATTGTTTTCTCTGTGTATTGCCTGTATTGCTTGCAGTCAGGCTCCCAAATGTGGTATGTGCTTTGGACATGTAAATGTGCATTTGATAGTCACATTTACAGCAATCTGTCTTAACAGGTATTAAAACATGGTTCCTCTGTCTGTATACAGCACAAGTGAATCTCAAATAGTACACTCACCTAGTTAAGTTTTGAAAACAGTAATAGAGTTTTCTACGTATAAACTTATTATTTGGAAGCTAAGAAAACTATAGGTGATACTAAGTTACAACTGTAATTTTTTGAGATGGCGAGATTAGTTTAGGAGAGGAAGCAGTGCTCTTCCTTCCAAGACAACCATACTGGTCTTCAGTTGCATCTTCTGAATTCCAAGCTTCTTCTGAGTACCTGGACTCCTCAAGTAAGTGTCAATCATTAATTTTCCAAGAAACACTGTATAATTAATTGGAAAAGATTACTTCCAGTTAATTGGTCATGGCAGGAAACTGTCAACAGCAGCGATACCATCCTAGCAAAACTACCCACAAAAGCCAGGAACAGTTAATTAATGTTCTCTGGAGCCTCTGTGCTCACCTGGCAATCAATGACATGTTGTCTCACAGGCTGTTAAGCTTATGTACAATATTAATTTATTTTTAATGTCAACTGTCAAATGTCCGTTGAAGTTGATGTGTTTCTATATTTTATCCCACAGGCTGTTTAACATATGTATGATTAGTGTGTGTGCAAGTGCAAAGATTATTAACAAGGGTTGTTTCTGTTTCAGGTTCTCACATATGCAGAGATCTATGTTCTGGGTATGTATTTTGAGACTGGTGTTACTGACGGTTTACCAAAAAGGTGACTGTCAGGGCGGAATCATCACTTTATAAAAATCAACACATTTAATTTCAAACTGAATAAAAACCTTTTGTTAGCTAATTACAGGCATTTACTCTGACTTTGGTGGTGTCTGTTAGATTTACTTCATGCGAAAGCTTTCAAAGTTCTTCTCTAATTAAAAGTATTGGAGCTGTTAATGTAGATGGTGCTCTTGTCTGTGTGCATTTGTTATTTCTCCTATTTGCAAACTACTTTTTCAGCAAAATACATGCAACTGCTGTGGGTAGTTTTCCATGAAGGCCAGCTATCACCAGAAGGTTTTTAAAGTCTTACTTTGTGAGAAGTGTAAAGCAACAGACTGAAGATTTCAAAACTGGAAAGAGCCTATGCATTAAATAAAATGGTCTGACATGTATATTTTTACTTTTAGCTACTGTTAATCTTCTGGATCCAGTAGAAAAGAATAGCTAGTTTCCTTTCTTCCTGGTCATTCTGCTCCATTACCCGTCTTTTTTGCTTTGCTTGAAGCATAGCAGTAAACTGGATGGTTTATCCTATTTTTCTAGTATTTTAAGTGGAACTGGTTATTGTGACTGAAGTAGATTAGGAAGTGATAACATAGGGTGGAGTATGGGTGTGAGGCAAAATTTTAGCAGACACTGATAGTCCTAAGCTATGAGATTTGTTTTTTACTGGGAGCAACTGATTGAAAGAGAGGAAAGAAATGGGGAGAATTTAGGTGAAGTTGTGACACTGACACTGATTCTTGCTTAGAAGGTCATTGAGATTTGGGTACCAGTGAAACTGGTGGCACCTCATAACCTGATCTCCTCATGGGCAGCAGTACAAACCCTGTGGGTGCTCCTGGCTGCCAGGCTCAGCCTCCTGTGGGCCAGCCGTGTTCACACACCACAGTAGAGCTCAAGCATTTCAGCTGTGGATTGTCCCTCTGGATGGGATGATCTGTCCTCATCAAAGCTGAGTCAAATGTACTAACCCTGTGGAAATGTGGAGAAAGAATATTCAGTCCAAAGGCTCTATGTAAAACAACCTGGATATTGTTTTAAGTACGAAAGGCAGTAGTTTAGCTTGTTTTTACAGGAATGTTCTACATTAATTTAGTAACTGCTTTTTGCCCCTACATCAAGCTCTTCAGAAGACCCCCTGCAAATTCCTGGTCCCAGTGATGTTACTGATGTTGTGAATGATCGTGTAGTAGAAAGCGACGCCTCTCTCTTGGAGCTGGGCTTTGCAAGAACACAGGCTAAGAAAATCTCTAGGTAATACCATGGCTGGTTTTTGTTGTGTGTTGCTTAAATCATTTTAACCCTGGTTATTCTTTTAGTTCGCACCCTGTAAACAATGGAAGCAAGTATGTGATTTGATGTTAATGGGACTAGTATTAGGGCTTTTAATCACCACAAATCTACTGGTTATTATTGTCAAATGTGCCAATTGCTTTCTAGTATTCTGGTTTTGAAATTCTTTCCTTCCCATTTGCTTGTTCCTTCTGCTAGGTATAGGCTGGAGCACAACTGTTTTTATACAGCAGATTCAGTTCAGACTTTCAGGTCTTTTAAAGCAGTTCTGAAAGACAGAACAGAAATTTCCTGCCAGTGGCACAGCAACTTCAGAAACTTCCAGCCACAGATTCCAGCTTGTCATGCTCCCCTCCCTGCTAGAGACTGCTACACCTTCCTGACTGTCAGTTATAAAATCAGCTGAGAGAGGTCAAAGTGACAGCTGTTTCGTACTCCAGTTTGTGATATCAGTTGCTGATAAGGCAAAAAAATACAGCTGTTCAGGTCACCAGTCTGCTGCATTGGTGACACAGATCACACCAGTTTTAAGCTCTAGTTCTATTATTTGAATGTAGCTGAAAAGTAAAAGAAAAATTTTAGGACGTGTCTTGGAAATTACTTGTTTTCCAGGATTTTATGTAGTAAAATTTTGCAAAAGAAAATTCCCCCTGTTGTTTGTTACTTATGCTTCCAACTGTGCCAGAATTTTAAAGAGTTTTAAGTATTTTTGTTATATCATGTAGTAGCCATTGTTTGCAATTTACAGGATGTGCTAGATTATTTCCTGTTTACATCTGCTGCAGGGTCCTTGATTCTACTTCTTGGTATTCTCAAAGAACAGAAAAGGAGAGGAAAGAGATACAAGCATGGATGAAAAGAAAGCAAAAGGAAAGAATGAGAGAATATTTGAAGAAACTAGATGAACAAAGACAGAAAGAACATCATCCATTCAGTCTGAGAAAGAATGTGGTAAGAATAACAGATGTATTGAAGAGTAACTGTTACTTATTATACAAGCATTGATTATTCAGGTTAGATAATGCAAAGGCTGGGAGTGGTTGTCGGTTTTTTTCCTATTGTAATGTTGGGTTTCTACATGTACATTTATTTTATTGGAGCTGGCCACAGTTGTGTCAGGTAATTAAATACACGGGTGCTCTTCACAAGCTGTAGTGGTCAGCGCTGGCTGCAGGTGGCCATTACAAAGTAGTCCAGGTGGCCCTCGACTGTAATGGATACAGCTGCAGCATTCACTGATGAGAGATGTATTTTCCAGGGAGCGATAGCTTCAGCAGTTGTTCAGATGTGTTTACAGCTTGTTTCATTTTCCCACACGCCTCCCAGAGAATTTAAAAAGCAGAGTTCAGATGCCAGCATCATTTACAAACATGGTGGGATACTGAGAGCAGCTGTCACTGTCATTCACCCACATAGAGATGCATGCAGAAATCATAAGGGGTCAGCAGAGAGGCTAGAATATGCCATATATGTCAAATATCTTATGAAATTTTTTGTTGAAGGCTGATTTCAATGAACAGTCCACTCCCAGATTTCTTTTACATTTTAAATTTAATTAGAAAAAACACATTTATGGCCTGATCTAGAAATCTTTCTGTGCTTGAAATAATAGAAAATATTATAAAAACCATACAAAAGCTGGTCAGAAGACATTTTCCCATCAGTATTAAGTCTTAAAATATGCATTTGCCATCTGGATGCCTTCAGGGCCTGAAAAGACCCTGCTGAGTCACAGGGAGCTCTGGAGTTACAGGAGATGAGACCTAACAGCACCGAATATATTCCTGTACTTTCTACTTGTTGAATTCAGGACATGGCGTAGATACTTCCAGGCTGAAGCTCTATTTGTTTTTACTCTCAAGTAGCAAATATGTAACATACACAAGTTCCCTGTGACTAAATAATTCAGTTGTATTCACTTTCAGAAAGAGTAACAGATCTACGTGAAATAAAGTATTTCCTCTAAAAGATTAAACGCTCTTTCTGAACTGAACTGGGGTGCTCTTCTAAACGTGTGTGGAGAGAAGTGATTTAAGAAAAATGGGTCCTGCTTCTCTCCCTTTCCTGTGTTGTCAGCCCCTAAATATACACTTGATGCTTTTGCTTATGCTATTTGAGGCTTTTTTCCTAAAATCATTAGTGGAGGGATTCTCAGCTTTCAGTGGATGGTTTGGGATTGATTTGGATTGGTTTGGATTTTTTTTTTTAATAAGAATTAAAGACTTCAAATTGCACTCTAGAAAACACAGGTCAGAGTGCAACCTTGTCCTGTTTTATGAATCAGTTATTAGGAACATCACTGATTTTTAGGAAGCTGGAGGTGAGGCCATTTGAAACTTTGAGCTTGACTATGAGGGCATCTCCTTAGAAATGTTAGTATTTTAAGCATATGAGGTATGGAAGATGTGACTGCGGGATTTCAGTGTATTTTTTGAATGTGGAAAGTTATAGAGACAATCTTACTTGAATTTCCTGGTAGGGCCATATGCTTTCACATTTTTTTTTTCTGAAGAGTTTCTTAAGCAGTAGCTTTCAGGTCAAATAAATACATTTTGAGAGTGAGAGACTGAAATAAGACCACAGTACATAGTTAAGGATTTTTATACTTTCTTTAACAGCCTCGTAATCCTACTTCAAAGGATATTAGAGTCTTCCAGAAGAAGAAAGAAGAAAAAGACAAGTAAGTTGCTATTAAATCCTTATTTGTATATTAGTTTTCCAATCCTGAGAAAGAGGTAGAGATAGTTTTAACTATATTGCTTATGAAACTTCAGATATGAATGAAATTTCAGCCAAAAGCGTAAAAAATTCACACTTGCTTTACCATTTAGGAAAACTCTGAACATTTTTATCCTTTTACTGTATTTGTTGCTTTCCAAATATCATTGGTTTTTTTTTCTCCGACATTTACTCATTCATTCTGTCAAACCCTTCTGGTAGAAATGTTCTGACTTTTTGCTGACAATCTCTTAAAAGGCTTAGTATATTTTCTGTGAAATCTTGTAAAAAATTTTCTTCATGTAGCCTTACAGGACTCACAAGCAGCTGTAGTGAAATGAGTGACAGCATGAGGTAATGTGTAATATTATTTCTCTGCAGAGCCCTGTTGTCTGAGCATCACAGAATCAGAGTATCACAGGCACTTTCCCTGATGAATGAAATGTTATCTGAAACAGTGGCATCACCAGCAAATGATCACAGGACATTGTCCAGCACAACATCATCTCAAGCTTACAGAAGGAGGAAGGTGGCATCTAGCACAGGGTAACACTCTAAGCATTAAACCTGCTCTGTTCTACTGGTGTCTTTACCACCCTCCAAATTTTGTAGCAAGTTTAGACAGGATTAGCTTGAGAGAAAAGTCATATGCTGGTGGGATCAAAGGTACAATTTATCTAGATCAGAAAACACTCAAGTCCCTGTTGCAGGCTTTTTAAAACCAGTACTGCAAATCTTGGAGGGACCCTTAAAAATGCCTTTTGGAGCACCAAATAAGCCAGCTCAGGAGCTGAGCTGTAATCAGTGTCCTAATCCATTCCACTCAACATCAGTTCCCTTACAGTAAGGGTGGTTAAACACTGGAACAGGCTACCCAAGGAGATGGTGGAGTCACCATCTGGAGGTGTGACTGGACACAGCACTCGATGCCAGGGTCTAGTTGACAGGCTTGTAATCCTATCAAAGGTTGTACTTGATGGTCTTAAAGGTCTTCTACAACCTTAATGATTCCATGAGTTCCACTGGACTATCTTCAGCAATACAGACCTGAAGAGCATCTAACAACAAACAAGAAGCAAATAAAAATTCTGCTGTGCAAGCTCTAGACTTGTTCTCTTTCTTGTTAATTTTTCATTACATAAGATTTTACTTGTTCTTTCTTTGGCACTTTGCTTATTGCCTTTTGAGGAGATGAGGGTATCTGAGTATTATGAACTGATACATTTACTCAGTTTGATGGCATTAATGCTATGTGTGTTATGTGTGTAATACAGGTGTATATTGCATTGCAGTTTTTCTTCTTATATATAATTTTATGCTTTTCAGAATAATAGGGAGAACTTTGTACTTAGAGGGTAATCCTGTCATTTAATATTTCTGCTTCTCTTTTTCAGTGCAGTACCTTTTTAGTTACAGTTCCAGGATACAACATTAAATTGAATGTAGTCAGTGCTGTGCAGAGCCTGCTGGTGGTGTCCAAGGGAAGTTTAAGTGCATCAGCCCAGCCAGAATCAGACATTCTAAGGAACATCATGCAGGAATCCACTTAGGAGGGGCAGGAACTACTAACTAATAAGTTTTGTTGCACCTAAAGTGGCTCTCTGTAAAGCCATTTTGATGTGACTTCACTGTGATTGCAGCAGTTTTGATTCTGGTGAGGCTTACTGGCCCCACAAGCAGTGTGTGATGCTGGTCCTGCTAAGTGGATTGAATGTGATTTCTCTGGATTTTATGTCTTCTATTAATATACCCTGTGAGGTCTGAGTTGTGTGGAGGAATGGTATATGGTACACAGCAGCAAGTGTTTAAGCTTTCTGTTGGTCTTTTTGTCTTGTTGTAGAGGGCATCTGAACAGTCCTGTTCTGGCAGAAAGGAGCAGAACTGCTGCCAAACCTGGTTTTGGTCAAAAAGTACAGCGTTTCACCCCATCTCTTGGTTTAACACAGTCCAGGGGTAAGAACAGAACTTTTTTAATGAAGGCACATACTGAAGAGGATCTTCAAGTGACTGCTGGATATTTGGGAGGGATATCTGTTTAAAAAATCAGATTTATAATCCTGGATGTTTCCTCTCCTGAGGCTTTTGCAATTCTGCTGCTATCGTTTTGCTAAATTATTAGCGTTACCTTTTCTTACCACTTCTCTTTAAATCCAAAGTTGCTTAAATTGCCATAGCAAGAGTACTGTGTAATCCAGGCAGCAAACTTGAAGATTAAAATTTCTTAGTATCTTTGAATATATTTGATCTGGATTTAAAAAAGGAAATGCTTACTTTGACTTTACAGGAAATGCCTGTATGCTCCTTCAGAAAAGTACCTCCAGAAGAAGGCTGAGAAATGCTACAAACTCTCCTGTTAAGTCTAGACACTGTAAGTTACACAGAACAATGACATAGTGCTACATATTACACGGGGGGAATAAGATGCAGATACACCATTTGTTTAGAACAATAAAATTCTTTTCTTTCCTCACTTAAAAATCCTTTTAATTAGAAACTTGTGAAATATTTTAATCACCTCTGTTTACCTTCTGAACAGTTTTATCCAGATGACAGTTTCAAGATTACTGAAATAAGTGTGCTAGATTTTGGTGAACTCCTGAAACACATGTTATGAAATCACAAGGGACAGAGGCCTTGAGTTTCATCTTTCAATTCAAACCCACAGAGAGAAAGTTAATTAGCAGACCAGGACAAAGAATTATGCCTCTCTCTTACCTCTCTGTGCTGATTACTCTCCATGCTCTTTAAAATAGGAATTGTCTTTTTTATCCCTCTGTACAGTATCCATCTAATATATCATTTTGTCATAATGTTAGCATGGAAAAATTTGACTAAGCTTAACAAAAAAATCCCCTTTGGATTTTAGTGGTACTTTTTCCATGCCTGTCTTTGTAGGTCTGGATCCATGAAAGATTGCTCCTAATCAAATTCTTTAACAGATACAGTACTTGTTAACAGCAGCAGAACTTCTGATCAAAGAATGAGGAGAGAATCAGTCTGAGACTTAGGAAATACTGTGGCCTGATTCTATTCTACCTTACACCATAATTATACTATTGGCATAATTTGGACAGTGAAAGGTCAATGTATTTGACTTGGTAGTATAGGAAATTGAGAGAAGTAGTAATAAGCAGAAAGGCATTTTTCCTGAATCACCTCTGCTCATGTGGAAAAGTAATTTTTGTCCATTCCATATATTTGCTTTTTAAACTGTATATTCTGGTTGATCTTTCCCTGATTTCCTGACACCTTCTTGTATCTGTTTTTCCAGTATATCACATCACTGCTAAGGGTTTCATCAAAGTTCCATGTCTTCTGAAGAGGCACAAATTCAGAATTTATTTAGTTTAGTCCTCTGCCAAATAATGAAGCAATGTGCTTTTTGGGGGGAACTACACCACAGAGCCTGGATGCTGTAGGTACCATGCATAGTCCTGTTCCATTTGGTGTTCTGCCCTGGGAAGGCAGTTGAGAGCATGAGGCTGGAAGGAACCAGTAACTTTTTCTCACCATAACCCCACATCAGTTTTAGATAACAGAGCTTGCTGTTTTCACATGGATTTACACACAGCTTCAGTTCTTAGAACCTGAAGCTTCTATTCCTGAAGCAGTTTCAAGATATTGAGATGAAAAGTGCAAGAAGTGTTACAGTGCTATGGTTGGCCTATTTTCTCCTCAGCTGCTGAGTGCAGAGTCAGCAGAAGCTCAACACAGAAGCATCCTCAAGTTGCCACTGCAGTTCAGACAGAAGATGTTGATCTTGACAGTGATCGAGACGTGGTGAGTCCTTGGACTGTGCCTGATGATATCCAAAGAATACTTCAAGATACTCCTGACTCCATGTTCCAGGTAGAGTACCTACTTACTCTATAAGTTATTTGATACTTGCCACTTAACACTTTTTTTACTTCTGCATTATTTAAAATGTGGTTCTCTATTCAAAACGTGTGGGTGAGATACAGAGAGGTGTAAATGGCAGGGCTTCAGCAGAACCACAGTATTTTTTTTAACAAGGAAAGTAATTTTTGTGCACCTTGAAATTGAATCTTCTTTTTAACAACTGTATAGGCACATTGCCTGCCCAGGCAACAGACAGCAGTGGGAGGCCATTAACAGGGAAATAGATTGCATTTGTTGCAGAATAATCAGACATATAACATGTTTTAAAAGAGTGGGGTCATTTCTGCTGTCCACGAATGAAGCACAATGATCAGTTCATCTTCTCTTCCCCCAACAGGCCTCTGCAGTGCACAGCAGGAGTTTCTCTCCTCTCGGCAGTATCAACACCGACAGTGTTTCTGAAAGCACAGGGAGCATCCTCAGCAAGCTGGACTGGAATGCAGTTGAGGCTATGATAGCAGATGTAGAAGACAAGTGAATAGTTCTCAGCCACTGTGCTCTTCCAAACAGTTGCTGGTGTTTAGTTTGTTTTGTTTTTTTTTAAATAGTAATTGTTCTACTTAAAATGGATTGAGGCCTGCATTGGTTTCCTTCTGAAGCAGCATGGAAACTCTCACTGTTTCCAGCCTTGCCTAGATGAAGCTGAATTCCTTAAAATCTAGTTTTCCTTCCATATGTCTTCAGGTCAAGAAGAATTAAATATAGTTGGTAAAGGCAGACCCACAGTCTTAAACAGATCTGGATCGGTTGCTTTACATAGAAACATATAAACATACAAAAAAAATTATTTTAAGAGCAGTGTACAACTTTTACTTTCATATTTAGTATTTAACACTATTATGAAGTTATTTTTGTAATATAAGGGTTGTAGTAAACTGGTTTAATAAAAGTGATTTTATTTGTTTCTGCTGTAAATGCTGCACATGTAGCACTATTAATTTTCACTGTGTACCACTAAGACTGTGTGCGTACATGTGTACTACCCTCGTATTTTAAACCCAGCCTACTTGTGCAGTAGTTTTGAGAAATCTTAGAAGAGTTTGAGTGATTGATAGAAAGAGGTACAAATAAAACTAAAAAATAGGCTTTTCAGAAATGAAAATAAAAAATAGACTTTAGTTAGGAAAGTCAGGCAGCAGTGTGAGACACAAAGGGCAAGTACTTAGTGGGGTAGAAACAGTATCGCTGTTCATCCATCTGCAGGATGCTGCTGTTTAGAGCTCCTCCAGCAACCCCTAGGGGTTTTTGAAAAATTTCCCACATGCTCAGTGACAAGTACCATCAAGTAGTTGTGATGTCTGAACAGATGTAGCTGTGGTTGACTTTTTCCCAACAGCTGTAGTTTTTATTTTGTAGTGAAGAAATAGGAATTTTTCATGGAAGTCAAAGATGTGTTAATTTCCAGTGGCTAATTACTGTCACCCAAAACTGTAACAGTTAAAAGCCCTAAAAGTTTCATGTTTCCAAGTGAAGCTGCATCTTGGGAAACATCAAAAACACTGTTACAGGATTACACGCATGCCAGGATAGAACTGACAGTTCCTGTAGGCTCAGAGGTCCAGACTGGCCATGGTTTTTTTAGCAATCCTCAGAATCTGCATCAGCTTTTCTCACAGGATTGACCAGAGTTCAAAACACAGGAATGGGTTTGATCATCTTCAAATGAAAGGGGCCAGTACCTTCGAAGAGCCGCTCCAAGCATGAAACTGTGACTTTGCCCAAAATGTAATACTATGTTTCTTCAGAGTGGCAGCAAACAAATAACCAGAAGTACTTTCTGTTCCTGGTGGAAAAATTCTGTGAGAAATACTGGTTTAGCCAAGTGTGGCAATCCTGTTATGCCCACAGCCATCTGTGAGAAGGAAGAGAAAGCAGTCAGTCCATTTCATTTTAACAGTGGTAAAGGAGATACTTTCTTGACATGCCTCCACATCCACAGCATCACAAATCATTAACACAAGGGCAGGGAGGCACTTCAAAGACCTCATAGTCAGGAAGTCAGCACTGAACTCCCACTTTGCCTGAGCTGTGACAGCAGCGGAGCCTGGGCAGGCAGAGCAGCTCCTGCAGAGCCACAGCAGTGAGGAAAAGCACTTGCACACGTGAGAGGATCATCAGGAGTGATCTCTTAACCAAGCAGCTTCCATGGACTCACGGATTTTTTTTGCAATTTCTCTTCTATGATGTTTCTTTTGAGGCTGAAGAGGAGGAAACTGTATAGAATGTCTTTTTCTGAGAGAAGCAGATAGTTATTCGAAATTGATGAAATCTTGAAATAGACAATAAAAAACCCTTGAGGAGGTCTGCTGTCATAGAAGTTATGAGGATCAAACAAATAAAAACTGTTAAATCCTTGCACCCTTTTAGAAACAAATTTTTAAAAGCCAATTTTCTCTAATGTCCTAGTAAAGGTAGTTGAAATACAACTGCATATGTATTTACTAATCCAAACTGGTTTACAGTTTAATTGCCTTATTACTTGCTTAATTTTTCAGGGCCAAAGTTTCTCTTGCAAAGCTGAAAGAGAAGCTAATGCTTATGTTCAAATTTGAAGGCTTAAGATTGTCCTGAAGCACCAAATTGCAGAACTTGAAACTTTGGAAAAGGAAGAAGTTGGTAAATTTTCTTTCTTTATCCAGCCTGCCTCATTTTTGCCATCCCTTTGGGGTTTTTTGTTAGTTTTTGATGGTTTTTTGATCACAGCCTGTTCCAGTGACTCACTCACCACCTTCAACAGAGACAATTTCTTCCCTGTATCTAGCCTTAGTTGATCCTCTTTCAATTTAAACCCATTGCCCCTTGTCCTACCACTACCTACCCTTGTAAATAATCCCTCTCTAGCTTTGTTGTGAGGCCCCTTCAGGTACGGGAATGAGCTCTAAGGCCCCCCCAGAGTTTTCTCTTTTCCAGGCTAGACAATCCCAACTCCTTCAGACTGTCCTTGGAGCAGAGGTTCTCCATCTCTCTAGTCATCTTTATTGCCTCTTCTGGACTTGCTCCAGCAGGAGCTGCCTTATGCTGGGACCCAGCTCTGGGTGCAGGGCTCCAGGTGGGTCTGAGCAGAGCAGAGCAGAGGGGCAGAATCCCCTCCCTGCCCTGCTGCCCACGGGGCTCTGGATGCAGCCCAGGACACATTTGGCTTGCTTTTCCAGGAGTTTACAGTATTCCTAAAAATACTTAACATTCCCAAGCAAATGTCTGTTTACAGTTTGCATAGAATAAATGTTTAGAAATATAACTTTGTTTCCTTTAATTTTGGGTTAGCAGCTGGCATGGGAAATATTCAAAGCAGCCTCTTTGGGAAAATAAGAAAAGTAAATAATAACAAGAATAAGACACAAACGAAATCCTCATTGTTCAGTTACAGTGTCTGTTCTGCTCAATGTGTTTGTCAATGGTCTGGATGCTGGAGGTGAGTGCACCAGCAGCAGTTTGCTGATGATCCAGACTGGAATGTGCTGTGGATTCTTTTGAGGGACAAGAGGCCTTGCAGAGGGATCTAGATAGATTGGAGCACTGAGCAATTTTAAATGGGGTAAATTTGACAAGTCCAAATGCTGAATTCAGCACCTAGGAAGGAGTAGCAGCAGGCACAGGGATAACGTGGGAGAGGAGTGGCTGGACAGCTGCAGGGGAAGGTGGGGCTGGCTGGTGCGGGGCTGGATGTGGCTCAGCAGTGCCCGAGGACAAAACCCATCCCAGAGCACTGAGCACGGTGGGGCTGGCCCTGCTGGGCTCAGCCTTGGGGCGGCCTCAGCTGGGGCCCTGCTGGGCCCTGCCGGTGGAGAAGGATGGGAAGGTCCCTCAGTGTGTCCTGAGGAGGGAAACAGAGCTGGAACCTCCTGTGAGGAGCAGCTGGAGTCTTTGAACTTGTCCGCTTTAGAAAGGGAGGCTGAGGGGTGACCTCACTGCTCTCCTCAGCTTCATCAGGAGGGGAAGGGTACAGGGAGGTGCTGAGGCTCTTCTC
>VWZV01007179.1:15028-44901 GCA_013397155.1 Irena cyanogastra | reverse complement strand
GGTTCCGCGAGGGTGGGAGGGGCGGCGCGGGGCCTGCGGGGAGTCCTGGCGTGCGTCCTAGCCAATGGCTGAGGTGGGCCGCCGCACTTGCAGCGGGAGCTGGCCAATCAGCGGGCGCGGCTGGCGGGGGCGGGAGCAGGAGCGGGGGGCGCCGACCGGGCCGTGCCGGCCGGGGGATGCCCTTCCCGGGGGATGCCCTGCCCGGGGCTCCGCCCTGCTCGGGGGATGCCCTGCTCGGGGCTCCGCTGCTTGCTCCCCTCGGACGCTGCCGCCCCCACAGGCCTCGGCTACTCCGTACCCAGAGCCTCTGGGCAGCTTGGGCCGGCGAGCAGCGCTGGAGTGCTTCCGCCTCCCCGTCACCCCCGGCCGCTGTGATCTAGCCGCCCGGGCTGCCCCTTGTGCTGCGTAAAATGCTTTCTACAAATGTCTGTGGCTGACTTTCTTTCTCCTTCTTATTTAAGTCGAGCCATAACAACGTGTTAGTGCGCAAATGTTCTCATGCCACCCTGGCTTTGCCTTCTCGCTTAGAGCAGCTATGATACTGCTCTCCTATCCAGTGCCACCAGTTTGTCAGCTGGGTCACTGCTCCAAGGCTCTTCACGAGGGTGTAGAGAAGCAGGGTTAGGTTGTGTGGGCTTGTAGTAAGGTATAATTTGAGGAAAAGTGACCCCTAGAGTGAATATCAGTAAACGTTTCCAGTGATTCCTGCTTGTAGATGAGTTTGTTTGAAATGCAGCTGCCATCAGTGATGATGGAAACCCCCTGGATCTGTGCAGAAGGAAGTGTTTGAGTGTTGTAATTGCTTGTCCTTTGGAAATAGGGACAGATATCATGGAGTGATAGGAAGTGGCACCATTTATGTGTCAGTGGTATTCCTCCTGCCCAGCAAGGTACCAAGAACTTTGTTGCACGTGTGGCTCAGTGCAGGTGTGTGGGCCATCAGAGTAGACCATAATGGGACAAGAGATTAAGTACTGGAGTGTATGGAAGAGATGAGGGTGCTGAGAACTTTTATCTCAGCTGCTTTGGAGTATGGATGAAGTCCATGAGAGATGAGTACCTCAGCCAGAAGGCCAGGTAGACTTGCAGTTAGAAGACTGGGGGAAAAAATGAGATCACTACTGGTGCATGTCTAAAAGATCTGCTAGTATTGTGACTACTTTTTATATCAGTACTAATGAAAAATTGAAGAGTCTATCAAAGTCTGATATTGCCTATCAATACTTGGAACTTGGCATTCCTTCTTTAGTGTCCCAAACTGAGGGAAAGCAGTGAAAACATTGAGATGGAAATGGAACACACTAGAGAAGATTTACTACAGTACAGTCAGTGCAAATATATACTGAAAAAATGTAAGGGGAAAAAAATCTATACTACTTAAGTAGTAAATTAAGATTATCTTGATTACCACTACAATATTTTGGATCACTTTGGATGTTGAAGGTAGGCCCATTTATTTAATGAGATTACAAAAGATCTGATTATGGGTTTTGTCTGGAGGAATAAAAAAGTACCATGTTTTTCTGCATAGCTTGCCCTAAAGTCCTCAAACCCTTCCCCTGAAGTAGCATGGGATAGTGCTATTACTTTTTTGTATGTATAAAGTAAGTCTTTGAAAGGTCGATTTGGTAGTACTTTGATTTTTTTGTGTCCAGCCTTGCTGATAGGTTGTTGCTTATTAACCTTTTGTAGGGAAGATTATTCAGGAGTCAGTGGACAGTAGCATTAGAGATTTATTTCTTGACCCCAACTGCTCTGAAGGGTGATTACTAGAAGAACTGCTGCAAATAATGGGAATTCCTCTTAACAAAAAACAAAAAAAAAAAAAAGGCAAGGGGACTGTGAGAGTTACCTTGTTTTTGGAGTGGGAAGGAGACATTGTGCCTGGGAGGTTTGTGAGAGGAATGTACCATTGCTTCCTAGTAACCTGAACTCGTGATGAAGACTTACTCTGGACTTCTGAGATTTGGTTTTTCTTAAATATGCCAACTTTTCTGTTTCAAAAAGTACATGGCATCTTGAAGAATAGCAAGGATTTCTGTCCACTGTAAATTGAATCAAAACTATGTTTTTCTTTTTCCCCCTCTCTCCAGTGGAACGCCGTGGCTCTGTGGGCGTGGGACATTGTGGTTGATAACTGTGCCATTTGCAGAAACCACATTATGGATCTATGTAAGTAGATGGGGAGGGACATAGTTTGGACTTGCGTGTGATGAACAGCTGAAATTACCCCAGTTGAGGATATAATTCTGTAAAGCTTTCAGTTAGTAACTAACTCTTCTGCTAATCTCTATTTTATGTAATGCTGAAGTCTTACAATCTATTTTTGTGACCTCTGTCACCATGCTGCTTTTCCCTTGCTCTTGTCTTGTAGAGATAGGATCACTTGATACCAGTTCAACAGACATGATGCTGCTGAGTGTATTTTGAACACAACAAAGAAGAAAAGGAGTAATAATAAAGAGGAACTGAAATTATTTAGGGTTGACAGGCATTGCTTACAAAGAGAGGTATTATATTTCAGAGTTGGGGAGGTTGCTATGAGTGTCAACTTCTCGATGACACTCATTGAGATGAAGTCTTGTAACACCCTCCCTGTCTGTGTCTGGCAAGGAAAGGCATGGACCAGCAAATTAATTTGATTCCTCATTCTATGAAACCTACCTTGCCTAACTAACTTAGTACATGTTATAGTAGGGGGAATTTTGTAGCCACCTAGAAAATTATTTGTTCACTTACAAAGGCGAGTAATCAAATGCCAAAATAAAAAGCAATACATTGTTAGTATTGGTTTGATTTTAATTTTTTTTCTGTATAATCTTGATGGTTCATTTCTGTCATGAAATAGGTCTGTATCCATGAAGTAACTGTTTTCAGTCCCTTAGAGTATTGGTAAGGAGTACAAACCCATTTTTTTCCCTTAAAAATTATGAAGTGCTGTTGGCACCGTAGCTGTCCATCTTGCTTCAATCATGAGGGACAGAAGACCTTTTAGCATACCCCAGATAGAAATTTGCCTATATTCCTAAAATGTGAGGCTGGTGGAATCCCCCAAAAGAAGCCCAGTGACAGTGGACAAGGACAAGTGCCTGGGCATAGCCTATCCTAATCCCATTGGAATAGTTTTGTTGCACTTTGATTTTATGTGGTCGCCCTGGGAACCAATACTATTGGCAACTCCCTATCAATAAGACTGTATGGAAATAAAACACTTTGGAAAAATGAGACTTCAGGTTTATAGAAACAGCTTCTGAGGGATGTACCTGATTTTACTTCATATTTAAATAATAATTACAAAATTACTTTCAGAAGCTTTGTTTGGGTGGTTTTTTCTTGTGTTTTTGTTGTTTTGTTTTTTTTTAATAAAGAGAAAACACACCATAACACACTGGTCTAAACGTGGGTTAAGCAGGTTCACTTCTCATCTTGGGGACAGATATGTTTGTATTTTGAGCCAGCTATTGCCTATCCATGCTTCAGTTTATTCTTGGTTATTAGACAGGAAATGATAACACTAAAAAGAACAGGGATTACAAAATAAATTGAGGGTCTTTAATGTAAAGATGTGCTTTTAAAGTGTCTCTAACCTGTACCATCTTGGAAAGAAGTTTCAAAAGGTGAACAATGGACTACTACTTAGTCTCTCAGGTTTATAAGATATTAGAGAGGAAAGCATTTTGGTGATGGGCAAATGGAATTTCAAAGATTTACTAGAACATAAGTTACATTTATAGAGTTTAGAAATGTATAGAATAAATATATAAAATCCTGTCATTCAAGATAATTGTTCATGATAGGAGGGATGTATTTTAAGATAGGAGATGCTGGTGTGTTTCGTTCTATCATTCTGCCTCAAAATTAGTTGTACCTTCCATGACAGACCAAATATAATGTCATGTATTTGCATTTTTTTCTTTATAAATATCAAATGGGATGAAGGAGAAGTGTGGAGGAACTGGAAGGAGAATGGACAAATGCTGTTTTTCAGTAGTAAATTTTGTTTATCAGTTCTTAAAAAAATACTTTAGAAAGCCCTACCAATATGTGTGTGGGGGTTGAGAGTATATAGGTAGATTAGGAAAAACAGTGAAGGAAAAAGGCATAGGTTATTTTTTTTCCTCTTTGAGTTGCTCAAGCATAACATGTTATTAATTGGTATGAGCAATGCTATGAGGAGCCTGGACTGCAAATGACAGACTAAAATTGACAGCATACAGAGTAGAAGGGATATCTAAATTGGTATTCCGAGATCAGCGTTGGCTCTGGATTTGCTTACTTCCTTGTTACAGATCATTAATGTTGTTAAAAAACCCTTTAATTAGATTTTCAAACATAAGATGTGAAGTGATGGCAAATTGAGAAAAAATTAATAGAATGTGCAGGGAAGAACAACACAAGATTGGATTTGATAAAATGCAGGGTATAAATGTCTCCCACTCCTACCGACGAAGAGAAACCTAGAATGGGAAAACACTGGGAGAGTGATAAGTAATGCCGGCCATGGTAATGAAATTTTGTTAATGTTGTAAAGTCAGGCATCAGTGTTAAGGTGTCATGCAGTTCTCCTCATGTATGTGCCTTATGACTTGGTAATAGCGTGATTCAGAGGATCCCCCCTCCCCTCTGTTTGGTTTGTATTCAGTGTACAGAAGGAACGAGTAGATTTTCAGTGTTTTGGTTTCATTCTTCTCTGGAAAGACACAGGTTCTGTTTAGATTTTACTTTAGTCCTTCTTCAAAGGCTTGCTCTCTGGTGCTGTCACTGCAACATGGTAAGCTGGGGAGTGTTAACAGTGTGTTTAGTATATTGGATTATCCTCTGGTCTAAAATGTGTAATGTCTTACAGTAGTAAGATGACCAGTATAGCTTTGAACTGTGTAAAATGTTGTCAAAATATTGTCCGCTTGCTTTGATGGTAACGTGCCAAGTGCTGTGAATCCAGCTTCACAAAGATAGATAGGTTGCATAGAATCCAGAGAAGAATCTCAGGATGTTTATTAGATGGAATGGGTTTGGATTTATTTCTTGATGTGTAAATATACAGGTGATTTATACAATAGAAAATGCATAGGAAGTGGGCTGGTTCTTGCAGTGTCAAGATTCAGAAGCTGCCATTGTATAAAGATGCATTTCTGCAACTCCCTGAGTTGAAATGCTTCCATTGCATCTTTCATAATTATTTACAGGTATTTCAAGTTTTAGCTGTCTCTTTCTGTCCTCAGCTGCAGATACTCTGTCAAAAGCAAGGCAGCAAAAGAGTCATTCAGTATTCCTCCACTACCTGTTACTATCTGACTCTTACAACTTCTTTTGCGTCAGCAGCTGGTAAATAGCTTCTCTTTCTTTCAAGAGCCAGGATCATCAGCTTTCATTCTAGGATGGAGATTGTCCATGTGTTTTATTTATTTTTTATTTGTTGATACATCGTCCTTTTCTGAAATGAAGCAAGTAGGAGACCAAAAAGTGCTTCAGCTTTTGGGAGGCCCTTTTTTGGCAGTCAAAGGTAGCAGTGCTAGCAGTAGCCTCCAGTATGTTTGATGAGGGAGCCAAACCTGGGTGTCTTGTTGGAAGAGCTTTCCATCACCACCAGAGAACTCATCCTCAGCCACTTTCACAAAATTTCATCTGTCCACTTAAATTTTTGGGACTGTCATGTTTTAGACTGTCAGTGAAAGCTTAGGTTTGTCAGTGAAAGTTTGAGTAACACTGAAATGAATGTCAGTGCTGCTTCTTTTCCTTACCTAAAGCATCTTTCTTCCCTCTCACTCCCAGGCAAAATACAGAGTCCTTTAAATCCTAAAAATTAAAAGTTGTGTTCATGCAGCTCTAATGTTAGGACCTCTTAGAGAGGAAAAAAAACCCAACAAAATGACGTAAAAATGGGCTAGATGTAATGTCCAAGTAATATGCCAAATATTTTGTTTCCAGCAGGGAAAGAGAAGAAACGAGATAAGTATATTGTGTGCTGGAGTATTTTCCTTGCTTTCAGCAGATGCTTTCTGATTTAAACTTTACTTACTCTTTGACTTTTTTCCCTTCAGATGAATTTCCTCATCTTTTCCTACTACTCATCTTCTCACCATTGTCTGTTACTGTACAAACTCCAGCCAGATATTTAAAAGTTAACATACTATGCCCCGTGAGTCCATACTGCAGTAACAGTAAAATTGTTACAGAGATCTCAGGTGTAGAATTTTATACAAGTATCCAAAGTGATTGAAGTTCTACAAGGGTCTTGGGTATCTTCTATATTCTTAGTCAGATTTAGTTGTATTGCTGTTATGTATTGAGAGATTCAGCAATTAAGACATCAGACCTTTCAGAAGTACTGGGTTTTGCTCTCATCTATAGGCAGGCAAGGGATTGAGGTTTGGACTTTCTGCTGTGGTATATCATATCTTTGATGTAACCATATGATAAATACAGGTTCACTCAATTCTTGCAGAACAGCTGTTGCTACTGAGTTTCTTTAGACACCAATCTTATTTTGCGTAGTTCCTCATGACCAAGGCTAATTGACATCTCTCGCATCTCAGAAAAAAAGGGCCTTTCTTTTATTTTGTGCACCTCCACACTTGAAAAGCATGAAAAATGGAGAAAGGGATGAATAGGACAGAACAAGTAAAGATCACATTTTTCAGCCAAACCTGTGGGATTTGAAAGTTTTTGAATCTTGATAAGCACACAAAGAGTGAACAGAGAAGTGGAGCTCGTTCAGGCGTCTTCTTTGCCAGGAAAAAAAAATTGCAAAACAAGAAAGCAGCAAGCCCATGTATTGAGTTCTAAGCTGATCATCTATCAGCAGATATTTTTAAATAATTTGGGCTTGACTCTTAAAGAAGGCATCCTTTAGCAAGAAGTAAAATATTAGTCTTCTAGGTTTGTGCTGCTGATGGTGGAGAAGTTGGAAATATCTTTTTTTCTTCTGAAGTTTCTTCTTGAGCTGGAGCAGAAGTTAATTGTTCAGGCTTTAGAATGGAGAACTGGCTTGTAGGATTTATTTTCTCAGTGTTGTTCTTCTTTTTTTCTCACTCTTTTTCATCTCCTTCATCTGAACCATCTGACATAAAAGCCCAAAACATAACCCAAGCTCATAAATAGTTAGGGTTGAGGATCCTCCTTGGTACTCAGCTCCAAGGTATAAAAAGTCCAAACCATACTGTATTTCCTATTGTGGATTTTTGGGATGTACTTACCTATCACAAGACTATAAACTAAAGACAGGCAGACTCCACCATTACACGAGCAAATTAATTTGCAAATGAAGTACATAATGTCTGACAGGAACGTATAAGAATTTGTATTGAGAGAAACCTGGGTAAGAAGTTTTAAGTAAATGTACTGTCAACTCATTGTCAAAAGACATCTCTGTGAACACAAGAGGAAAAAATGAAAATCTTAATCCTTGAAATTTGGGAAACAGACACATATTGCCAGCAGATGAGCTATATACTCTTGCCCTCTGGAACTTTGGAATACTAAAAAAGTAGAGGAAGGAGGTAATCAGGATTAAGTATGTTTTGATATGATACTTTTGGAAAAACAGTACACATTAAATCATAGCTCTTGATACTTTCTGGTGTGTTAAATACCACAAAAGAGCTCCTCCTCCCCTGCCTACATTTGCTATTATGAAGGAATCTACCAAATAGTGCTGCCTGTACATCTTCAACTCCTGTGTATATTTGTTCAATCTTTATTTTCACAGGCATAGAATGTCAAGCCAACCAAGCATCGGCTACCTCTGAGGAGTGCACAGTTGCATGGGGCGTCTGCAATGTAAGGAAAACTTCTGTTGTGGAGCTTGTGTGGGGTGATGCTATCCTCCTTTTTTGAAGATGTGGAACAGAATGAGTCCTGTAGCATGTTTCACATAATCCACCAGAAATAAGAATTTTAAAGTTCTTCTGTTTATTAGAATGTAGAAATGAGAGAGAGAAGAAAGTGAAAGATGGAGAGATGTAATTAAGACAAAGAAGCAAAGGGAGGAAGATAAGCCTTTTTTTTTTTTTTAAGGAATAATATATCCTTCATTCTGAGCATGATTTTCCTGATCATGGTCTGCCTAGGAGTTATACCTTTTCCTTTCCCCCACTAATAGGATCACTTGGATGTCAGCCTGTGCTTAATTTGTCTATATGCAGGCTAATTCAAAGAGTCATTCTGGGGTAACCATGTCATTTGCTTCCAGTTTTGGGGGAAGATCAAATCAATTGGTCCCACTAGCACATTAACTCCAAGGCTGAATACCACTTAGCTAGCCTGGGCTAGCTGGAAAATAAACTATTCCATAGTGGAATAACTTCCTGATCCTCAGTCCCATCTTTACTGTGCTGTGGGATAAAGTTACAATGTGATAATGCTGGAACAGGACCATAAATGTTGCAATTCTGTTTGCAGAGGACAAGAGCGAAATTTTTAACCATGTCAGGATATTCTAGTGTCAAAATTATGTTGTTGTGTGTGAGTCACCACAAGTGGAACCTGGGTTTTAAGTAGCTGTATGGGGTAAGAGAAAGGATGCCCTTATTAAACACATAAATTAGATTTTTTTTTCTAATTTTGCAAATTCCTTTTTATTCAGGCTCTGGTATCTCCTGCAAACTGACAGAAAGCTTCCTTTCAGCATGTATACATTCATATCATCCCTGCTACTCACTCTGAAATCCTCTCTTTTTTTTCTGATTATGCTTCTTATCAGCATCTCCTCTGCCAATTTTAGCAGCTGCTAAAGTCTACACTCTCTCGTTCATCAAAAGTCGGTCAGTTGCCACTGTATGCTCTGTGGAACAGGCTCCCTGCTGCCATTTCACTCATATTTCCTCCTTTCTGAAAATGTGGATCAGTTCCCTGGTGTTTATCAGCTAATTGACTGATCAGTTGTCCCCACCCTTGCCTGCAAACTTGCTACTCTCTTCTTACTGTGATGCTTTCAGTGGTAGTTTTCACATTGAGATGCATTCATACATTCTGAAATTATGTGATCTGAACTTGTCTTCCAGCACGCTTTCCACTTCCACTGCATCTCTCGCTGGCTCAAAACTCGCCAAGTATGTCCACTGGACAACAGGGAATGGGAGTTCCAAAAGTACGTATCCTCCACTTGTCCTGTAAATATAAATTATCAGTGTCAGATTGGTGTGTCTGAGGGCATAGTTTTTGTTCAGAGAGGTTCTTTCCTTAGTCACCTGGTTCTAAGTGAGCTCTGAAGGAAGTCCAAACAGCTGGGGTATGTAGGAGCTGTTAAAAAGTGGTGATTTCTACTGACGTTCTCTCTAAAGAATGGACAGCAGGAGAGAAATGGAATTAGCTAGGTGTAGAGTCTCAAGTGAATATTGTGCTGCTGCATGAGCAATTTGGATTTAGAGGATGACCTGAATTCAGCTGCTTGGGTTCCAAAGTGTTTCTGCTGAGGTGCCAGAGATTCTATTGGGTCCCTCTGTTATCTTGATGATTTCTTTTGTAACTCTGATAGCCTCAGAGATTAATACAGCTGATTTCCTAGCATCTGAAAATCAAGTGTCCATGTAGCCATTCCTGCAGCTTTGGCCCATTTATTTATAATTGCTGTATAGTTTGTTTTATTTAATGTTTTTTAAAGGCCTCATGTTAAGAATAGTAGTAGGAGATCCAAGAATGGGTTTTTGAGGGATAGTCATATTTTGAGAGGTAATTGTCCATTGAGAATAGTTAGGAAGTCTGCCTATCACTTACTTCATTCTGCACCATTGATCTAGTAATCTTTTCTAAACTGTAGATTGTCCCCCTTCCCACCCACTTAAAAAAAAATTAATTCTAGTCAGAGTCCAGACTGAAACAAAGCAAAACATGTATTACAGCTGTTGAGGATTGTGTTTGGACTCTGGTACACAGTCAGTTGTGCAAATCATCATTGACATGACAGCTCAAGTACCATAGATTTGATATTAAGATATTTTCCTGAAGACACAATGAAAACTGTTGCCTGCTAATGTCTTCATGTCGCATGGGCAGCATGATGAGAAACGGAGACATGAATTAATATTTTCTGATGTGTGCTCAATGTTACTTCTGGGGCTGTGGCAAGTTTTGGCCTTGCTTCACGCCAGATGTATTTGAAGTGGGATTCAGGGCAAAAGATAACTGGTACTGAGATCTCTTGCACATGGTGTTGTGGATTGCTCAGGCTGTCTTCTAACTGGTGTCTGGGTAGATTTTTAGGGGAAGTGAAATGTGGAGAACTTCCTAAGATTTCCTTAACAGTATTTCACCTTCATCCTATTTACATATTAATTATGCTGTGGTGGAATGAAAATAAATCCACCCAGACCAGCACTCCTATGAATTGTAATTTTTACAAAACCATTAACATATTATCTATTTGCAGGTATGGACACTAGAGAGATGGTCACACACTTCTTGTTATGTCATCAAACTCAATTGTTCTTGTCACTATGGGTTTGTTTTAGTGACTTGGGAAGTCAGTAATGTATGCAATTCTTCTTTCATGCTAATTTCTTCCTATTGTATATCATTGAATAAAGTCTTGCTGGAGATTCCTGTCAAAGTTTTTTGTCTCGTGTTCAGGAGCAGGCAGTCGGAACATGAAGGAGGAGAATTATCTGCAGACCAGGGACTTAAACTAAGCTTAACTTTTTAGCTGGGCAGTGCTTCTTTTTTGCTGTGCCAGGCTTTTGACTGTGAGTTTGGTTCTACTCCCACACAAATGAGAGCCACACCTTTGGCTGACTGAAGTCGGTGTTAAGCTCCATTGTGTAGTGCAGTGGGTGCAGGACGTGGCCTGGCCAAGAGTAGTTTATGCAAATAGCTTTTTGTGTGGACATGCTTTATTACAGCAGAGTTGAAATGATGATCTATACAGTTAGGGGTTGTGTCATCATTAGAAACTATTCTCTCACTTCTGCTATTGAGTTTGAATAGCCCACCTCCCCTGCAGAGGAAATTTTCACTAACTTCCCAGTTCCAGCTGTTTAGCCTTGTGGAACAGAAATGGGATGTCACTTTTTGTCAGTGTTCCTAAAGTACTTTCATGTGTTGAGTGAAAGTAAACTCAGGAAATTAATGTGCTAGATTGGCTGGAAAGCTAAAAGTAAGCAGTATATAAGCAAACCAATTCTTTGTTGGCTTTCTAGTGGTATTTTTCCCAGTTCAAGTCCAACTGGCCAAAAATCATTCCTTTGAAAACTACACAATGTTCTGTTTGGTGTCTCCTCTGCCAAATGGCCTGGTATCCTGCTCACTGCATCAAATTTTGCCCTCTATGTCAACAGCCTCAGCAGATGCCGGGAACTGAAACAGCATCCAAGAAATTCTTCCTGCTGCAAAAGGCTGCGTCTTTATGTCAGCAGTGGTAGACATGGTAGATTTCTGTCCTTGGCTATTCATGATGCCATCTTTGGATGTCATTTTTTTGCTAGTTACTGAGGATGGGAAATTTGATAGCTGATGCTAAACATTAGCGTACTGTAGTGATAGGGGATAAAGATGGCCATTGACAGAACCAAAATTGCAGATTTTCTGTAATTGCTGGGGCTTTCTCTAATCTGCAGCAAGCAAATGTCAGGATTATTTTATCAGTTGGTGTCATTGCTCTGAAATTACATGGCTCACTGTTTTCCACCCTTAAGAAGAAAACAGGAACAAGTAGGACTGGAAGAGTTTATAGCTAGATAGTTTATTTACCATGTTTCTTGATAGAAAGCTTATCCTGAATTTGTCAGGTAGTTTTGGTGACGGAGGCAGGAAGGGAACAGAAGAGGAGGGGGAAGATGATCTCAACAGTGGTCAAAGTATTCATCCAGGCAGCAGGGTATCCAGGTTAAATGCCATTCTCTGAAATTTGAATTCCTATTTAATGTCCAGTAGAGATGAGTGAAATGTCAGATACCCCTGGTTTTGATTGTTCATTTTGTTTGCAGTGTTTGGTTTTTCAGGACCTGGTATCCAGATGCTCACCAGTTTATATCCTTGAGAACTTTGTTTTGGGTCCAACTACATCGTTCTGATTCATCCCTCTTTCATCTGTGCATACTGCTCTGAGCATGTTTGTTTTAGCTGGGGACAGAAACGTTTTCCTCTCCTCTGTGGCTTTGTCTCCATTTGCTTGAGGCTGTGCCTGCAGAAATACAAGGGGGTTTGGTATTTTTTATTGCCTTTTTTTTTTAATGTACCCTCCAAATGGCTGGCTGCAGGCACTCTCCCCTAAACACCCTTAGAAACTCTGCTCTGCTGCAGTGCGTGAAACTCTGTTAAATTTGATTTCAGATTGCTTTTGTAGTGTCTGTCCCAAACCTGGTTTTCCCAAATGGAAAAATACAGAGTGTAAAGCACCAATTGCTTACATGCCCAGGAAAAAAAATCCTTTTTCAGCTGCTGCCCATTGCAGTGGTCCTGCTGCCACTTCCCCTGCTGCAAAGGTGGCGGGCTGTGGCTGCTGCAGCACAGGGCTGTGGCCAGCCCTGTTTTCTGTAGTGCATTAAGGGCTGTGTTTGGAGAGACAAGGAAACGCTTCAGCGAGTGAGCTCGGAGAGAAGCTGTGTGGCACAGGCAGCACCAGGAGAAGGTACAAGAGATCTCTTTTATCTAAAGGCACAAAGTGCCCCATTTCCCCAGGGAATGCTTGCTTGCTTGGGCTGGTATCACTCTGTCCTAACTTTTACTGTTCAGCCTCTCCATCTCTGCTAGATGTGGGAGAAAGCCCATTTATTCCCACTGCCTTTTTTCCTGAAGCAACAATCATTTTTGACTACAGCTTCCTTTTTTTGCAAAAGACAGAGAGCTTCTTGGGGAGGAAGGAGGAATAGGGCACATTTCTAAGTATCCTGTGGGGAAGATAGGTGCACAGGGGAGAAAACACCATGTCAGTGCCGTTTGCCCCTCCTATAAATGGAGAATGCATTTGAACTGTGGATTTGAAAATAAAATCAGGAGAGAATGACAGTTAAAAACTGCAGAGAGCAGTGCATCCTGCAGCTGCCCGGCTTAGAGAAAAACAAATCACTGGTAGACCTGCTGTGGAGCAGAAGGTAATTTTGACATTTCTGATTCTTTCTACAAGTCTGTCAGCTGAACCAGGCTGCATCGCTGAGCAGGCCTTGGCAGAGAGCAGCTAAAATGGCCAGACAGTGACTTCCTTCTCTGCCTTTTGCAAAGGAGACAATGAGCTCCAGGTGCTGCATAGCATCGGCTGTGCCTCATGCGCCAAATCCTTCAGTGGTCTTGTATTAAAATGCCAGAATCAGGACAATGTGACACTAGGATGACATGGCACATTGGGCTGCATGGAAGTAGGAGGGGATGGATGGGAATTTTCCTGTCAAAATCAGTACAGACTGTACATTTAAAAAATGCTAAGCTGTCAGGAGTCTGCTGGTTGAAAAATGTCTGATATCTGAGAAAAATGGCTAAAGCCTCAACCAGTTTGCCAGGTTTGTAGCAACACACGATGGAGTGAACTTTTATCATCATGTCCTTCCTGCTGCAGTCAGATAAGGAGGGAGTATCTGTGGCGATGCAGCTGTTTGGGCTGAGATGAGGAAGCTTTGCATTGCTTTGTGTGGTCCTGTGCATATACCCCTTGCGGGGGAGCCCCAGGAGCTGCTCCCACATCTCTATGGTCTGGTGTGATGGTGAAACCCCAACCACACATGAGAAAATGCACCTTTGAGTGTGGAGTTGTCTGTGTGCAGGTAAGAAAGGGGCCCGCAGCTGTCAGCTCTCTCCCACTAGCTCCTCATAAAGAAGCTAATGGCATCCCCAGGTGGTCTGGGACCACATCAGCAGAGCTGATGTGAAGCTGAGCTAAGGAGCACTGGTGTGTGAGCTGCAGCAAAGCCTGTTCAGTCAGAGAGCTGAGCTTTCAGGAGGGGAGCACCCACTTGAGAAGATCTGCACTATTTCTAAAAAACTGCCTCCTCCAAAGGCATCAGGACAGAGAATGGCAGTAACACCACTTCCCTTATTGACTCTGCCATGAGTTTCATTCCTTGAGCTAAAAAGGAGCAGCCAGGAATGGGGGGGAAGATAACTCAGAGATGGGCAGAGGCAGAGACCAATGCTAAGTCTCTGTGCTTGCTCCCATTGTCAGGCAGGCAAGGAGATGTCCTGGAGGATGGGGCCTACCCTTGGTGAAGAACACAAGCTCTTCCATTTGTCAGTGTGGGGGTGATCCCACATTGTACCACATTGTACTTGGGAAGCAGGAATGTGGTGCTGTCATGGAACAGACAGAAAGGCACTTACTTATAAGGTGCAGAGCTGATGCCTGTGAAGCATCAGGATGCTGCCAGCCCTTTCCTGGACCGCCACGAACTCCCATCTTCCTGCCCTATGGCAGCTGCTTTGCCATCCAACAGAGGGATGAACCCTCTGGCACTGTAAGAGGAGGCACTGGTGCCCCAGGTTTCTCACCCCAGTCTGGGTGACAGCCATTATTGCCTGGAGATCCCCAGACCATGGCTGGAGAAAAAGAGGAGGAGGTGACACTGCTGAGGGTATTCTCCTAATGCAGGTTCTTCTGGGGGCTGAAGGGGAAGAGGACGATGGGTGTAGAGAAACATCCTTGGTCTCCATGCTTCGTTCACCACCTTGTCCCCACAAAACCTGTGGGAAGAGCAAGCTCTTCTTGCCTGCTTTTGCTTTTCCTCACAAGCTCCCTCTGCCAGTATTGCTGCTGGTTTAATCTGCTGTGAGGAAACACACCATTCCCCCACCACAGGCTCCATACATTGCCCAGTTTTCCTCCCTGGTGCAGCAAGCTTTGCAGTAAGCCTGTTATCACTCACCGCAGGGCACTGTGGCACATGGATGGTTTCCACATGCCCCTCACCCCACCACCACCCTCTCCCCATTCCCTGCTGCTCACTCTGGTCTGTTCTCTGCTCTCCTCTTTTATTTCCCCTCTCTCTGATATAGTTCCCATGGAGATCCAAGGTACCAGTGGTGCCCTTCCTCCGCAGCCTGAGGGAGGGGCTTAATGGGGTGATTTTGGGCTCACCTGGGCTGAAGTTGCATTGAATCCCAGAAGTCAAGTTACAAGGTGCTGGAAGTTCTCTTTTGTCTCTCTGCTGTTTGACCCCTTCACAACAACAGGACATTGGCCTGTTCTTTCCCTTTTTTATCAGCTTTCCAGCCTCTCTCCACTGGACACAGAAGGGGTAGCTCACCAGGTCTTTGTATCCTGCCATACCCAGCAATGGTCCTGGTTGTAAAAGCAAAGGAAA
The DNA here is from genome assembly GCA_013397155.1 of Irena cyanogastra. Lineage (NCBI taxonomy): Eukaryota > Metazoa > Chordata > Aves > Passeriformes > Irenidae > Irena > Irena cyanogastra. The sequence goes on along the minus strand of VWZV01007179.1, from coordinate 29,680 downwards.
AAAGGCATTTGAGGTTTGATTTGAAAATCCATTGGAAATTAGCACCAACTGATTTTGGAGAAGCCAAATCTGAGTGTGGGGATGCACCACTGCCTGTTGCCTTGAAAAATTTACCCACACCACTGCAGCAGCCTGGAATTTGCCTGTTTGCTGCCTTTTCTTTACATATGACTGTGAATATGGCTCCGTCACCTGATTTCTTGGTCCTTCCATGAAAGGTGAGTCCTGACCTCACTGCTCCAACACATAAACCAGAGACACAGCAGAGCAGTTTCCTCTGGAAGGGAATCAGATGTACCAGCATGGTAGGTATCAAAACTCAGGATGGGAATGCAAAGCACCAGCGTTCTTGTGGTGCCCTTGAGAATGTGTCCTTTTATTCTGGTTGTGCTGTTCTTACTCTCATGTCCTCTTCATCTTCCTGTGCTGGATTTCAAATGGATGCTTATTTGCTGGAAATGGGATTGAAAGGGAGTTTTCTTCTCTTGAGATGCAGCCTGCCTTATATCCTTTTCATCCCCCTTCCTCTCCCATGTCCTAGAAGACACCATTTTCAATGCAGATCAAAAAGGGGCATTTATCTCCTGTCCACTCACAGAGAGAAGTGGTGTGCTGTTGGAGCAGTCTCTTCATCACAATTGTATTGGATGCATTGAAATGAATAATTTTGATATTTTAGACATGAAACATTATGATTTTTTAATTAAAAACATGGGCTTGGTTGTTCTGTGTGCTCCTCCCCCCTCCCACCCTTCCCCAAATGTCAGTATTGTGGATTTTTGAAGGCATGTGCTTGCTAAAATCCATCCCAGAGCTGCAGCCTTTTCTGTAAAACATGAGTTCAGTTTTGCATGCTTTCAGTGTACAAGTCATAATGCTTGTCACAAAACCCTTTCACTCACGTTTGGTTTTGGGGATGAGAGATGGCTCCAGGTGCCAAGGCTCTAGTGTCCTGCTGCTCCATGCAGAGTGAGTGGCCATCCATCTCCCTGCTCAGCTAAGTGGAGACCAAACATTTAAATACTCATAAATCACTGATCTATGCAATGTTCAGAGATGAAAGTCTACAAAGAAGGACAACAGCTCTGTGAGGATTGTCCTGAGCCTCTTTTTTCTACAGAAACCTTCCAAGACTCCCTAAAGGGACCAGTGTGAGAAGCAGCACAAACTTATCCTCATAGTGGATATTTTGGGTGTCTCTTGGTGCCACTTTGTGCCTTTCCAGTGGAGCAGTAAGATGGCAAAGTAGTGTTGCTTCAGGTGCTTTGAGCCATTTTAGGACAGATATAATTTTATCTGTGTGGAGTCTTCTTGAGATGTTTTAGGTAAACATGAATCCAAATGAATCGACTGAACACAACTTCCAGGAGGGTAAAATTCAGAAAGTAGGAAGGCCCGTGCTGGATTTGCTTCAGGAGATTCTTACCTATTTCTCAGACCTTGTTCCCATACCCCCTGATGTCACCCATGAGCCTCAGCTTCATTTCAGACAATAGTCAGCTGATGATAAACCCAAATCGTAGTATCTTTTTGGTCCAGGCACTACCCACCTTTAAAACCTGAGACCAGCACCCAGAGATGCTCCTTCTGCTCCCATATTACATACGACATCTCTCTCAGAAATTGTTTTCAGTGTTTCTGCAACCACTGTGCTCATGGAATATTTCTGTCCTGGGTTGTGACTGCCTCCACCACCTCACTGACATGGCTCATCTTGCTTACAGCTGGAGACCTCCAAGGGGCAGGATGGCATCCATGGGAGAGGGACACAACAAATCCTCAAAATCACAAGCAGCTGCAGCATTTGTGTCACACCACTGTTAGAACCTCAGCCATTACTTGTTTTGTGGCCATTTCCTCACCTGTGCTATAAGGTTACATTGGCAGAATGGAGCTACAGTAATGACAGTGGCCCTGGATTTGAGGCCACTGTTGATCAACCATCTACTGAAGCACTAAAAGCAGCTCCTGGAAGATGAGGCAGCCTCATTTACTTTCTCCTTTCCCACTTCTCTTCTGGGATCAGAATACTGGTTTAGGCTCTTTCCCTTGAGTGCATTGTCAAGCTCTTTGAGCTGTCTCTAACTGTAGTATCTTCATTAGTGTTTAATAATCCCTGGTCATCTCTGAGCAGCAGCCCATGAAGATGTCGTGCTTCTGACAGGAGGCACCTGTGGCCAGTCCTATCTGTTGTGGCAGCACATGCTCATCAGAGCTTTGCACATAGAGCAGATGTGCCTGAGGTGAGGATGATGAGCTCAACCCAGCTCCTTTCTGCTGCCCATAAATCACATTAGAGTATATCAAAGCCTTGGACTGTCAGCGCTACCTAGATGTAAATACCGTAATTATCCTAAGTAAAATTAACAGTTTATCAGACTTCCTGTGCTGAATCTTTTTATTACAGGTTTGGGGTTTTTTTTCCATCACAGATTTGATTTGCCATAGAGCTTATGTGCCTCTAGATTATAAATCTCTGGCTTTCAAACACTACCTGACATCATGAGCCATTGCAGCAGTTAATTGGCAGCCACTCAGAGGCTTGTTTTGCTGAGGAGAAGGTTTCTCTTCTGACTGCCCTGAAATTTTCTGGTCCCTTTCAAAAAAAGGTTTTCCCATGCAATGAGTGATATTGGATCCTTACCAAGATCCTGTGGGATCCATGGATGCAACCCTATACAAATAAAGCAATGAGCCTGTGCCAAGGAGAACATGGGGTGGCGAGTGTGGGGAATGGAAAGAGCTCGAGCCTTCCTCATGCGCAGCAAAGCAGAAGGCGGCAGTGTCACACAGTGAACACGAAGATGGTCCCTCCAGCCCATCATCCCCACCAGTGACTGCCATCATGGGCTGCCTCCACGTCAGGAGAGGCTGCTGACAGCAGCTGCCAAGGTAGGAGCTTCAGAGAGGCACCTGCACAAAGCTGTGCTAGTATCACAAGTTATTTATACCACAGTCAAAGCTTCCTAACGATTGTATCAGGCTGCACAGTTCAAGTCATATGAAATAACCTTTTCTTCACCCTATCAGAACAGCCATTGAGCAAAATTACACCAGTAACAGGGAAGCACTTGACAAAGCCTGGTGCTGCGTTTTCCACTGCCCGCTTCCCTGTTTGAGTAGGAGAGTCAGCACAGCACAGGCATTTCATCATGAGTTACAACTGGCAAAAAAAAGGGGGCTGTATTTTGAACACATTAAAAAATGAGCCTTTTTCCACACACACCTTTGCAGAGCATTAGGAGACAAGGAACATTATTGCTTTTGTCTCAGTGGGTCCTGGCATGAGAGGATCATCTTGATGTTTGTCCTGCCTGTTCAGTGCCTCTCCACCAGATCCACACTTCCTGAAGATGATTCAGAACATGAAACATGACAAAACAAAACTCATTTAATAGCTTGTCTTGGCCAAAGCCTACTAGGAATATAGCTGTGTTATTATCATGAGCTGGAATGCAGAGCTATTTACTTCATTCACAGGAACAACAACAAAATAGCAGCCCATGGTGTTGGCATGGGTAGAGCCATAACTAAAATATTGCATACAAAATAGAAAAATACCTGGAATAAACTCCTTATTACAGATATAAAATATTTTTTCTTGGACAAAATAGGCTCAGAAAGCTCCAACAGCTTGTGAGAGTCTCCTTGAAAAGCAGAGTTTTGTTCAACATCTGACTGGAAATCTCTGACACCCTAAGGATGAAACACTAACACTCCTGCCTCCAGATGAAAGCCAGGGTCTGAACACTGGCAGTACACTGATGAATGAAAGCTTCAAGGCTGGAGACTCAAGAAGAACAGAGCATTTACACAAAGCAATTTTACATTTTGGACTGAATATTGTTCTGGAACCAGAGTGAGCATTGAATATGCATATCCATTCCCAGCCATTGAAAAAGGAGAGCTGCAGGTAAAGTAAGAGCAGGCTGAATTTCTCATCATGAGACTAACCTAATTAGGTTGGGGTTTGTTTTGCCTTGCTTTACTTTTCTTTTAATTAAAGGGTCTCTGTACAATTTTGAAAAGTATTTTCACTGTTTATGGATATCTTCTTTTCAGGGACAGGTTTAATTCCCCAGCTAGACCCGAGTAGCTTCCCCCAGCCATGTGGATACAGAGGAGTTTCATTCTCTGGAGAAACCACTTCATCTGAAGTACAAAATAGAAGGGTATAACATAGAAATAACTGTAGTAAAATCTGCTTAACTTTGGAAGAGGAACAGGCTGTTTATCTGGTTGCAACAACATAATGTCCTTCAGTTTTGTTCCAGATTTTCAGTCTATCTTGGACTATCTTTTGCATCTTAAGTAGATCAAGCTGTCCCTAAATGCCCTATGAACATACCTGAAAGCAATATGTGCTTGTGCCTCGAGCATGTCTTCTTCTTCTTCAGTCTACTGGAGGAATCTTTTAAAACAGCCCTTCAAAGTGCCTTCCAAGAAAAGGAAGAGTTCCCTCTATGGGATTTCAATTTTCTCTCTCTGTTCTGGACACTTGGTCCATCCACCCTGCTCCGCACCTCTCCATTTCCCCAGCCTTGCCTCCACCTGCTTCCCATGCACTTGCAGGCACTGCTGGAGGAGACAGGTGCCACCAGCTCTGCTGAGCCAGGAGGTGTCTATGGGAGGCAGCACCAAAGATCTCCAACAGCTCATTCAGGAAAATGCCTTGGGTTTGGGGTGATAGATCCTCTTACCCCCATTCCAAACTGCTGTGAGTGAGAGACATGGATACATGTGCTTCCTCCATCTGTGTATGTCCATGCCAACTTTAGGAGGAGACACAAAAGCTGTCAGAGCTGCCCTGGCTTCCTTCTTTCCTTGAATTTCCACCACTGTTTTTCCTCTCACTCGTGCTTTGGGATCAGCTGCAGTATAAGCCATACAGAGGCTTGAAGAAGACAAGCTAATGTGCATCTCCTGGAAAGTATGAGATTCAAGGTATTTAGTCCATGGGTACATTTGCATGCAGAACGGTGTTCAGAAGGACAGCAGGAAGAGAAATACAGACGAGTCCCTGCTCTGCCTTTGTGAAAAGGCTGTGTGCAGCAAGAGGAGCTGGAAAGCTCTGCCACACCTGTGCTTTCTCAGTCTGACTCTGCGGCTTTTCCAGGACATCAGGCTCATCCTCCACCTCAGCTTTCTTGTTGGCAAGCCCTGGAAAGCAACACAAACATCTGTAACACAGGTTTGGAAGTGATTACTCAGAGTCTACAAGGTTTTGGATCAGAAAAGTGCAGCACAAGCACTTTTATTTATTTAGGTGCTAGACATGTATGGTAATTATTCAGTGCTTGTGTGTTTGGGTGGCTTTCTAAGTTTGAAAAAAACCACACTGCCACGAATCAGTCACCAGTAAAGATGTGTCAAGAAGACGAGCTGAGGCAGGGAAGTTTCTGTAGTGAGTCATGGCAAGATCACAAGTAATTTGTCAGTGAGTTCCCATCCTCATCCTTGTCTGTCCAAGCCATTTCCCATCCCATTGGGTGGCCTCCAGGTGGTCGTGTGCTGCTGATGCCAGCATCCAACATCTGTGTGCGTGGCCCCCATCCTCACCTGTCTTCTGTGAGCAGCAGTGCACAGGTCCTCCTGCACACCTCTGTGCACATCTTTTTTCCTCCCCAAAATCTACTTTTTGGGGTATCTTTCAAGGATTATCCAGAACGTAAGAGAGATATATGTTGGGGCTGAAATATAAGCTCCTCCTTTAGCACACTATACTGTTTTGATACAAGGAAAACTAAAAATCAATTTGCTCCCCTTCCTTCTGCATACACATTGTTAGAAACACAGACTTAATTAATTGCAGGAACATCAGGCACCAGAGGGATAGAGAAAAAAAATGCAAAGCCTTGTAGTACAACTCTAACAGCATTTCATGTTCTCTGGGGTTTTCACTTGCAGTGAGTCTGAATCAAGGTTTCAGTTACACAGAATTTAATGCCAGCTTTTATTCTGCTCATTCCATGCTGGGAACATGCACCTGACCTCTGCAAAAATACACTTTAAGGCCTCAATGCATCAGTGCTTTTTGAGTCTTGGGTATGAGCAGGCCCCCAAAATTATTTCTCTCTTTAGTCCTCTAACGACAAGGTTTTTCTTCCTTTCTTCTCTCTGGGTCAGGATTAACAGATAGGCACTATCCATCTGTGCCAAGCTCCCAGCTCCTGGGCAAGGTGATGAAATTGAAATTTCAGCTTCAGGAGCTGAGATTATTTCTTTTAATAAATTAAACTTTCAGTCTTTCATCATACTGAGAGGAAATTTGAAAACATCACCTACAAGGTGTTGGCTGAAGTCTATGGAGATGCTGGAGCTGTAGATCAAACAAGAGATGCACTGCACTGTGCATCTCAACCAGGACTTAATGAGAAGGGTTATTTGTACAAGGGCTTCTTCCTGGTTTATGGCTGGGGTGGCCTTTCACTGGCCTATAAATCTGGCTGCTGGGGTAGAAGATTTGTCAGGGGTCTCTCTTACTCCCAGAGGTGTGGGAATCTCACAGCCTAATAACATCATACCAAAGATAGGGGACATTAGACATCACACTGAGGATGGGAGACTCCCCACCACTGAATTGCCAGCAGAGGGTATTTCGGATCACCTTTAGAGGTGATTAGAATGCTAGAAGATTGCATAGTGCATCTGGCTGCTGGCACAGAGCAGCGAGCCCTACAAATATGTCATATTGTCCCTGGAGGCTCCTCCTGCAGCCTCTTTTGCAGGGCTGGTTACAGGACAGGAGGACCAGATAATCTTTGAGAGCACCTGCTTCATGCCTCCCATCAGGAGTGCTGTGATCCCTGCAATCTCTCCCTGTTTGTTTCTGAGGATGAATTTTTCCAGTTCAGTGACTGAGGTGGAGGAGAAGGGAGCAAAACACTCTGATAAAGCTCTCCAGGTGCTTGTGATCAAAATGCCTGTCTTGGAAAATTAATCCACCAATATTTTATGCAACCAAACATCTTAAAACACATGATGTTGAATTTTCTCAGTAGATTTTCTCTATGGTATTATCTTCCTCTCAGAGCATGTTGGAGCCTGGATGTGTCAGTCCCCTGGCCCATGGAGCTTTGCTGAGGAGACACTTACTTTCTTAGCTCTGAGTGAGGAGCTTTGTCAGATAAAACAGCAGCAAGCAGTTAGCAAAATTCTGATCACTTGCTTTGCCATCAGAGTGTGCGTGGCTTCTCGAACAGAAAGATTTCGCAGCCATCACTCGGGCACTTTCAACCCCCATACCATGCCAGTAGATTATTCTGCCTTTTCTATAATAAAGGAGCTTACTCTGGATCCTGCTGATTTCAAGCATCCACTTCCTCTTACTATCTTTTTTTTCGTTTGTTTGTTTGGGGTTTTTGCCTAGAGAAAGTGAAAGTAATTTGTCTGTTCTTGCAAGATCTGATTTGCCCGCTCCCTTCCCCAGGACCGACACATGGCTGCTGGGACCAGGAGGTGACTAAGGGCTTTGCTGCAGCCGAATACAAGCGGAGAGCCCTTTGCAAAGCTGTGTTATGTAGCGGGAAATGCTAAATACGATGAAACCAGTTTCAGGGCTCAGCGTTTCAGCAGCCGATTACTTCCAGTCCAGGATGAATCACCCTGGAGCTGCTGCAACCTCAGGCAGGTGCCGCCTCCAGAGCCGTCCCACCACCTTCCCCACGGCCTTTCTCATCCCCTCGCAATCTTTTATCCAGCAGCAGCAGCACCAGCAGCAGCAGCAGCAGCAGCAGCAGCAGCAGCAGCAGCCGCCACACAGGCACTCTTCTCACTCAGCACTCTTCTTTCCCTTCAGTCTAGCACAATGGCTGGAGCCTGTCTGGCATGGTGGGACATCACCATGGACTTACTAGACAGCACCAGCAAAACAGGAGAGGGAACCTCTAGCTGGGAAGTTTTAGGGTCTCTCAACCATCTCTGGGTTTCCCTGAATCTGTGCAATTTCCTGAGAGCAGAATCTGCTGCTATTGGATATACCACATTCTCTGGAGAGGCAGAGGGATTCAGCAACTCTAACAGCCATAAATCCCAGCTGAAGTAAAAGGGGCTGTAGGGTCAGCCTCACTCAGAGAAGCACAGAAACCATGATCACAGGGTAGGAGTGATCTTGAGAGGGAGCTGATAATCCCAGTGAGTTCTGCAATCTGTTCATATGCTGCCCACATTGCCCACTGCTGTCCGGTCCTGAGGTTCAAGACGTCCATGGGTGCTTCTGAGAAACTCAGAACCCCAGCTCATCCCTGCTTTGTCCTGATTGCATAAATGACCCCAAAACAACACACCTCTTGGGGTAGTAAGGGGCTGAACATGCTCATCATCAGGTCTCCCACTGTCAGTATTCTGAAGATGATTTCCCTGCTTAGCAGAGGTGCTGCCAAACAGCGCGGTTGGGAGATGTGTCCTCCTCTTCTTTGCACAGCACCTTCTGGATCCCCAGGGCTCTTTCTTGTCCCACTGTGCCATGAAAACTGGGATTAGTATCAGCTGCAGAGCCTGTCTCACCCAGAGGCATCACCATCCTCTTCTGGATATCCTGCTCACACCACCCTGGGACCTACGTGTAGCTCCAGAAAAAAGACATTTGAGGGGCTGCTGCAGGGTAAGCTTGTGCCTCAGTCCAGTTAAATAGTGGTTTGTGACTGAGTTGGAAACTGTTTGAAACTGGGTCCATCAGCAAAGTTGGGTGACCAGAAGATGGTTGGTTTTATAGTTTGAGACAGGTTATTTAGAAAAATAAATAAAAAATCATCAATTATGTGATATTTGATTGTTTTGTACTGAATTCAATTGCTGTTCTTTCAATTCCCTAGGATGAAAATACAGTAAAATAGGGTATTTTCAGCCTCCTTTTCTTTATAGCAAAAGACAAGATTGATACTGAGCCAAGGTATCAAACCCTGCCATGAGATCCTGGGTGCAAACCTGGCCCTCCATTCCATGCCTCAGGCCTCTTCCCATTGCCACACCAAGGGTTAGATGAAAAAGAAAGGCCCTTTCCAAAGGGACTCAGCCAAACAGATTCCCAATGTTTTGGTTCTGTACATAAAACTGGAAAGTTTATCGAAACCTGCTGCTGAGATACCCTGTGCCATTTAAGCACATTTGTTAAGGAATGCTGCTATGTTTTAGAACACCAAATCTAAGAGCATGTCATGCTCTGTAAGTAAAAACATTAGTAAAATAAAGTAGTTTATTTCAACTATCCAGAATGAATGAACACTAGCAACCAAACTACATGAAAACACAACTAAAACCACAGTCCTTATTTTCTGTGTTCAAAAGCATTCAGTTTTTCTCCCCAATAATCTCTTGATTTCATGTCTATACATTTTTATTATTAGTCACCTGGCAGCTCTTTTTAAACTACATTTTGAGAAGTAAGATTTCCTCACTGATAATCTCAAACCTTCAGAGCAAATCATGAGTTCCCAACCAAAGAGCTCTTCCCATGTCAGCACAAGATGAGAAATTTTGAAATGCAACAAAAGTAAGGAGAGGTATTTAAACTCCTTTGGAAGAAAATAGCTCCCTAAAATATTACTACCAAATGCAGAAGCACTAACATTTGTCAGAGCAGAACAAAGGACCTCCTAGGACTGCTGTGGCAGAGGGGTCAGAGCAGGTGGAAGAATATGCAGAAGGCGAGGAATAAAAACTCTCTGACAGAGGCAGAAGCCCTGGAGAAGGATGGGCCAAGAAGGATACAAATGCAAGTTGTGACCCTTCATTAAAATAATCATGAAATCAGAAGTGCTATTACCTGGCAGGTAAAAACTTTAGTTTATAAGCTGGGAGGAGTGACCACCAGGGGTTGAAATGTCCCTTGGTGATGAATAAGCAGGTGAGCAAAGCTGGGTGCATTTACCATGTGCACACTTTGACACCTCACCATCATTGCTCCTCTGTTCCATTCATTCCCTAGCTGAGTTGGGAGCACCAAGAAGGAGACCTCTCTGGGCTACCCACAGGTCTGCTCCAGGGCAAAATTGCCTTTAGGCCCTAAGGGTTCTGCTCCATCCTGCCTGGCTCCTGCTGGTTCCCTGAGAATGAGGGCAGGGGAGCATGTGGGCAGCTCTGCTGCTCCTCTCAGTGCCACAGCCACCCCAGCTGCATCATGGGGAGCAATTTGGTGAGTTTTGCATTCAAAGCAGGAGGTGAAGTAAAAAATTTTCTCTTTCTCTCTGATGTTCTCAGAGCAGTATGACAATGACACAAAATGAATATAAAATCAAGTTAAATTATTTTTTAATAATTAAAAAAAAGAGTGCAACAGTGAACCACATAGGTTTCTGGAAGTTTTTCCTCACAGTGTATCATTTCTCTCTTGAATCCAAAACCACCCACTAGTGAATTTGAATGAAAATCACTGAAAATATAAAAGCTCCAGAAGTGTTTCTGATTGAGAGAGGTGGACAACAAACAGATCATAAAGCTGCACACAGTCGCCATAGCGACAGGGTTTCCAAAAGGATGCAGGGGAGCCTCAGCCTTCAGGAGTATCACCAATCTCCACCACACCAGGAGAAGCCAGGAGCATCCTTCAAAGGGAGGATGTCCCTTCAGGGAGACAGGTGGGAGGCTGTGCAGACGGAGTTCTTCCTGCTGGCCCCCTTGCCAAAAGAATAATTGAGCAGATGTGGAGAGTTTGGGATCTTGAGAAGAGACATTCAGAAACATGGCCTTAGGATAGCTATTGAATTGTCTGGCCTCACCTCAAGCAGTGGGGATGGGAATTGATCTCAGTGTCTTTAGCAACCCAAATTTCTATTTGAGACTAAGCCTTGAAGAACTTCAAAAAATAAATTAATTAAAAACAGAGGCCAGAAATCAACCAGCTTGTCTCAAAAAATCTTCCCTGTGATGCACCGATTGTAAAAGAGCATTGAACACTCCTGATTCCAGCATGGGGCACCATTCACAGAAGACTTCTCATACGGTAAAAACAAGGTAAGTAAGGGAAAGAGTTGCTCTGCTACCCAACAAATAGCAAAAGCTATTGATAAATACTTTCAATGAAGTCAAATTCCTTAATACTTTTTTTATTATCAGCCTACAGTGAATATATTACTGCCGAATAGGCAGCCAAGAAAGGGAATGAGATGCAATCCTGAAAGAAAACAGTGGTTAGTGAGCACACAGATGGGGTAAATGTTTTCGATTTCATTGTGCAGGTGCAATTTCAGCACTAACTGACAGTAGCAGTTAATTTGGGGAGTTAGTGATGGATATGCCAGGACTCCCCAAGTTTAAAAAGGCCTATGGAGTTCCTATGAAGAGAAGCCAAGGGCATCATAGACCAGTCAGCCTAGCTGTAACTCTTTAGAACAAATAATGAATTTATTTGTAAACATCGAGGAGCTGACGAAGAGATGAGAAGCAGCCAACTTGGATTAGTCAAGACCAAGCCACACCACACCAAACAGCTTTCCTCCCAAAGCAGACTAACAGCAGAAGCTCCAGAGGTGCAGCAGCTCAGCTCCAGACAGGCTGTGGCCCAGTCTCATGGAATGACCTGCTAAACCAGGCAGAAAAACACACTTCATAAAAAGTGGAGGACTAGTGCAAGGTCTTGTGCTATTCTGGACTTTAAAGGTGATATATTTTCCAAATGAAAGGCTGGACCAAATGAGAGTGAGCCAGGATCTGTCCTGGGCACAGGCCTGTACACAGCTTTCATGTAAATTATTTGCCTGAAAGATCAGGTTGATTAAATCTGCAGATGACCCAAAGCTATGTCATGTTGCAAGTAACACAGATAACTCTCCCTAAAAATAACATAAAAGAGGCTTCATAAAACAAAATAAGATATTCAAATTTCAGCTATGCTTACTAATAGCATCTCAGAAAGACTGAATATACATATAGATGAGATCAGTCAAAATCCTTATATCACCCTAAATCAGGAAATTACTTTCTACCAGAGCACTGTGCAGAGCTCACCCTCTGATTTGTGCTGTCTCTGCAAAAGGAGAACAAGAGCATCTTTTATTTTACATTTTAATTTTTTATTTTTAAGGCCCACATATTGCCTCTGGCATGCTATAACTCACATTGGTGACAAAGAAATGTGAAAAGCCTTCCACCACATTATCAGCAAGCCTGGGGCCTCCATGAACTGGGAATTCAAACACATTTTGACCCTTGCTTGGACTGGACATTGCGGAACGAGAATAGACCCAAAGTAGAGTCAATACTGAGAAAACTTTAATAGCCAAATAGTAATTAATGTAACAGTGTTTTGTAGGTTTAGATAGAAGCTATGAGAGTAAGGGAAAAAATTTCCCCAAGTTAGCATCCCAATTCTTTTCCATTAAGAAAGTCACAATATTTTAACTGTAGGAAGAACTAGCAAAAGGAAACTGTGCCGAGGAGAAAGTGTGCTAATCAGGATACCAGGTATTTTTCTGAAAGTTGGGAAATTTCCACTGACAGCACGTGATACTCCCTTTACCTCTGCTGCAGGACAAACTCCCACCTTACTGGGAAGGCCTCCTCCTACACATCTGCATTTTATATTACAGATATATGATCAAAACTGATCAGGCAAAATTAAAGGTCACTTGCTGGTGGGACTTCCTGACACAGCTTATGAGGGACCTGGATGACAGATACCATCCAAACCACCAGAGTTCACAACTGGCCTGACAGCCCTAGAGTGGGAACCCAAGGCTGATTTAAGTAGAAGTTATACCTGTACAAATGACAATGATAATGATAGTGATAATGATAATGATAAGAGAAACATTATTATTTTGTATCATCAACTACCCCAAATAAAAACATGCTGCCTTGGTCTGGGTAGCGCACGCAGAGGAAGAGGAGCTAGATTTGAGGGAAGGCTCTCATAGGGCTGGGTAGGCTGCAGCCTGCTCTGGGGCCTCATCAGACTCCAGGCTATGTGCCCAGAGGAAGCCTTCAGTGCTGTGCTTGGTGTAATGAAGAAATATGGATGTGAATTAAACCCTCCAAGGAATGATGAAATTACATTGTTTGTTTTTACCTTTGTTTTAATTAATCAATTCCATCTCTTCTTGGTTTTCTGTTGGTATGAATGGGTGGTCAGGTGTGCTTGTGTGAAAAATACCCTTGGAGGAATAGTAAAATGAAGTAGTAAGTTAGTTAAGATGGCAGGTTTAAGACCTGAAAACAATATTATTCAGGAGTAGCCAGGCTTACCTAATCACCCCTTCTGCTTTGGCAGTGGAGAAAAACTGGGCCACTTGTGAGACAGGGTATATATAGACAATAAATGTTAATACATTTTAAAGTAAAATTAAGGTTTAAGAAAGATGTGTTAAAGGAAAGTTACTGTGGTGATGCCTGCCACGTTACGTCCCCAAACACAGTGAACACAAGATTACCATATGACCTGGACCATACAGCTTGGCAAAAAATCCAAAGAAGCTGGATATCCCCCTTCAAAGCAGGAGAGATATCTCCTTCAAAATCCTTATATCTTTAAAAGGCCAATGTTCTTCACTGCTGGAAAGCTCACTGGGGTTTTAGCCTGAAAAGACTCTGCCTCCTCCTTGAAATCTTCCTGGACGAGATTAAAATCTAAGTAATTCCTTCAGTGGCAACCTCACAAGTCACTTTGATAGATACACAACCTGTTGGTCAACCATTTGAATCTACTGATGTATTGATTTGATCTTAATCGTGATCTCAGTGTGATCGCTTAATTGATCTGCCTTAATACTTAATTAGCTTAGTAGAAATAATGAATTAATCTAGTGATATCCTTGCTCAGGTGTTCCTTCATGTAATCATCCTTTTTAATCACCTCTGCAGGGAATATACAAGGTAGGTTTACACTATTAAATAGTCACCGAGGTCACAAACCTGAGGGCAGGAGTAAATTTGGGTAGGGAATATGCCAGCAGCTCAGCTCTGCATCTCTCCAGCCAACACCTCATACACCCTGTGAATAAACTCATCTCCAGGCACGTTTGGTCTCCCAAAGATCTTGCTGCATTGCTGAATGAAGGGCAAGGAGGGCTTTGTCTCAGAAGCAGTCAAACATTTCAAGGATGTCTTTCTCCATGGTTCACAACCAAAGAGGAGCAGACAGGGCATCCTGGGCCCCACAGTGGATGATTTACCCTTCCTTAGCCTTCACCCATGAGCACAGAAAGCTCTGACTCCCAAAGTCCTCACGGAAAAAGTTGTGACTGAATTAAACTGAAAGAGAAGGTAAGATTTTAAACTGTAATATTTTTGAACAATACAGAACTGGGATGACAAGCATCCCATACTGTTCTTTATTTTTTGCATTGTCACGATTCTTGGATACCAGGAGAGATCCCACACTCCTGTGGGATAGGTAACAGACAAAAACACGAGTCTCAGTGGACTTCTATGTGAGGTAGAGGGGTGGTGGAAGGAAACGAACAGCTGAAATCACACAAAATCACTCGGTATTTGCAACTAGATGGTTAAAATTTGAGCAGAAGAGCTGAGACTTCATGCTTGTCACACGATGTGAGTGAACTGAGAAAGAATTGGGCTGCTGCCCATGGAGTAACCCACCATCAGAGCATGAGTTCCTGCTGCTCCCAGTGCCCAAGCAACCCTTTTCAGGATTGATGCTTTCAAATTCAGGTCAAATGCATATCCACAACAGAATAAGCAGACGAAGGAAAAGAAAAA